>JAOXYB010048058.1:0-26726 GCA_028565635.1 Phoronis ovalis | reverse complement strand
TGTGGTGCTGTGACTTTTTATGGGGCTCAACACTACACTGGGCACATCTGGCTAGACAATAAATGGGCGTTTGATGATCTGTTGCATGAGCGCAGAATCTCCCTTAAAAACAATTAAACTGGTAGCTTAAAGGTTACAACATTTTTAGACTGTGTGCTTGTTGTTTTTTGTTGTTTTGCCATTCAAGTTAGTGGTGTGGAATAAAATTTTAAAATCAAGACGCTAACTTGAAACAAAATGTTTTCTTTCACTCAATAAAGATGTTTTGATTTGCAATTTTTGAAGTACCAGAATCAGTACCATGTTGCAAAGTATTTATCAAGTCCTCATTAAATTGTGGGATATATGAGTAATGGATTCAGTAGGTTTGGGCATTTCTTAAAACCTAGTATACTTGTAATGTAGGTATAAGTTTGACTTGTAGGAAAATTTACTTGATGAAATCAAGACCACCAAATATCTGGTTGTGCACTAGAGTGTAAAAGGTCATGATCTATGATATAAAAGTGCAACTAGTTTTTATTAACTGTAGATTTTATTGAGATTTCATTATTGCCTAATCTTATAATGGATTTGTAAGAAAAATCTTAATATGGTGTACAACTGTACATGATTGTGTACCTTTTACTTATCTATTCAGCACACTATCTATTACAATTTAGTAAAATAAACAATAGTTTTGTTATAATCTAATTTAACACTTTATAGATTTTCAATGAAACATTGTCCTCAGTTCATGATATTCTTACCTTTTCGTGACATCATTATGTGCAAATATTTAAACAACCTGTGAACTGCATTTTATTAGTACTTAATATGTGTATCTATAGTCAGAGAGGTTACTGAGATTTTGAAGTAAACATCCTATACCGAGAAGATTCCAACAATTTAAGCAGCTTTTTATTTGAGTAAGCTAGGATATTAATTTTTATTATTAAATTTTATTATGTTTTTGTAATTTTCACATAAGGTAAGTGTAATGTATGTTATCCAATGCAGTTGATAATGATTTACCTTGACAACGATTATATTTTTTCATTTTATAAACATATAGAACAAATGTTAAATATTTTGTTACTTGCACAAATTCATTATTACAGTGACATTTATTCTACTCAAAGAAAGCTTAAGGTCCTTGGTATGTTCAGAATAGGGTGCTGTTTTTTGGTAGTTTGAATTGGCTATTGGGAAAATCTTGTTTTTATTCTTGTTTGCTCTTGGTATACTCAAGGAAAAAAATTGATTCAAACTTCCACATCAGGATGGTCTATGTCGGTGATGTGCCACAGCTCTCTCTGTGCCTGTGAACAGTGATACTGGGATAGCAATATGTCACAGTTAATCTGCGATAATAATTGTGACAAGAGATTGATATTTTGATATTAATATCAACAAAACCGTACTTTGTCATTGATACAGGTTCCATATCCATATATGTATACAACTTATGTCAACATTTAAAATGTCACGTATGGGCGCTTTATGTGACCAAGTAGGGATATACATACTAGGGAAAGATTTTGGGAATAGTTCTGCAATTTTTTGCAATTTATCTATACATTCTGCAATTTATCTATACATTCTGAAACACGGAACGTTGAAATTGAGCAATTTAATTGGCAAGTATGATCATCACATCAGGTTTGATTTGTCAATTTTTACCATGGGCATGGTGTGTCCATCATGCTGCTGGCACATAAAATATGTCTAGTATAGGTATAGTTACCACTGGGTTTCTACTGAATACAGTGTAACACAAAAGAAAAAAAAAATATATGTACAATTCTGTGTGGAAGTAAAGGAAAGAAAAGGCAGTGATAAATCATGCTACCTGCAAAATTGTCCAGAAAATCATGCTGGACTACTTCTCACATATGAAAACTAGTCAAAAAAATATGTTGAAACTTAGCTTAAGTATTCACAAAATGTACTACAACATAATATGCAAAAACCTAAGCTTGGGCTAAATGTATCCTGAATCAGCTACCAGAATGAAAAATTGATAAAACTGCGTCATCATGATACTTAGAGCTTGAGTCTGTGATAATGAATTATTATATAATTTTTGCATTTTACATAATGATACTGAAGTAAATTAACATAAGTGCTTTAACATTGGTCAGAAAATAAATTATCCGATGGCAACTAATCTTCAGCTTTTTTTAGAAAAATAAAGGCTATTGCAGAGCTTAATAATATTACAATTATCTTAATATTCAGATTTTAATAAGTTGCAAAGTTGTTTTTTTTTGTGAGTTATTACAAAGCATTTATAAAATAAATTAAAGTATAATTATAACAATTTCCCCATGAAGATTATCATTATACTCTAATATGTTGGGTGCCATTATATCAAGAATTAATATGATTGCTAATATGCATTAACATAGTACAACATTTACTTTGCAAACACAAGTGCAAAGGACCGATTGTTTGCCTCAATAAGTTAATCCATTAAACGTAATACTTTACTGTCTAGAAATTTTGAAATACTATGGCTCCATTGTTCAAGACCATAATCGTTTACGGTTTTTGTTTACCTAGATTTGTATTCTGATGCAGTAAGAATATATAAAGTGTATTTATAAGCTTTACTTGTGTTTGTTTCATATTTTTTGAGTCTGTCTTTATAGGTGCCACTTACTCATAGTCTATTATAGGGTCTCAATCTATTCCAAATTTAGAACTTTCCAGTAGTATTCAACATACAGTTTGTCTCTTAATTACTTGAAAACCCACTTGAAAAGACATGTGATTTGCCTGTAAGTACTTTTCAAGACTTTCAATAGAATAACATGGATATTATTTGTCGGAGTTATTGGTTCACATGCCATAATTGATTTTGAAATGCTTAAACAAATTGTCAAAAATGTCTGTTAAAAGTTTTTACAAATTTTCAATTTTTAAATATGTTATGCAGTAATGAATGTTTACTTACATAATTAGTATATTGATCTTTTCTGTTTGAAAGTGGAATTCAATGTAAAGGACTTGAAGGTAATGATAACTTTTATCAAAACATGTTCCTTATTGATCTCAAATAAATTAAATTAAATTTTAAATACTGAGAGTATTCATGCTCCATCGACTGGTTAAAATGGAAAAATGTGTGACATTAGAGACCACAGTAGACTGTAATTTAAAAGCTGACATTTTCAAATGTCAGCCTGCTATTAACTAAAGTGTTATCAAAAATTATGATTTCATAAAATGTATTTATGCTTAAGATCACTAAAAATCAGTTAATAAAGGCATGGTCATGTTTGATTATAAATTTTAATTGTATTTGAGTAGAAAGAAGTGGATTAATTTTAGCATTTAAATTGTCATTCAGAAAAAGTTCATTGGAGCTAGCTAGCTGGGATTTGTCACAGATTGGAGGTGGAAAAAGAAAAGAAATGTTGAACCATATGTCTGCCTTCTGTGATTGTATTTGATTGAAACCAAAAAATGAAGTTTTAAAACATTATTTGAAATCGATATCAAAAATTGTCTCTTTTGGAATTCATTTTGTTCATTAAATTTCAGAAAATGTCTTCAATGGTGTTAAATACAGGCATGAACTCCTTCCACCAATCTCGGGACACCTTTATGAAACCTACGCAGAGTGAACCAGCAATCATTGGTAAAAACAACAATGAAGAAAGCATAGCAGACAGTGAAGATGACGTTGTTATCAAACATAGATCACACACAATTCTAAATGATTTTTTCTACAAAGAACCTTGCTTATATAGTCATACTGTATTTAGACATGCTGCTGTCATATTTAATGCATTAAAACATGATATTGTGAGGCCAGAGGATGAAGACAATGTATATTTGAAACGGCAAAAACAACTTCAAAAACAGAATACAGATAAGCCCAAAATGAATCTCCCGAACATAGACTTTGCCAACAGTAGAGACAAGAGGCTGAGTTTTGAGCTTGCTTTTAACACACTGAAATGTAAGTATTCTTATACAGCTACATGTTGGAATAAACAGAAATTAATAATAAAATATAAGGAAAAAATTTAAAGTGCATTGTCCAAGTTAAAATACTCTATTTCTAAAATGTTATTACATATATTCCTATTTGCTCCATAATATTTTGCCTGTTACAATCATGTTCCATTTTTTTTTGTATTAAAATTATCAGACAAAAAGATTATTCAATACTGATTGTCATAACAATTATCAATTTCCGATAGTTTAAAATAGTAAGCATTATGTTTTTTATTATTATCAATAGTTCTTTATTAACTGATGTAGTATTACATATAGTCTATTATTGGATTATATTACTGCAATATCTGTTTACTTGATTATATTTTTTGTGGTTGAAATTATTTTCCATTTACCAAGTGGACAAGCATTAAATGTTAAATTAATTGTGGCCACCCCATGATAAAATATATAGGATATTAAATAAAAAACTACATATATGTTAAGTATCAAAAGAGAATTAGCAGAGAAGGGAACTTTTACACTGTGTTTATATAGCTAAATTCACAGTTCAGTGCTGAAATTAATCTACATCAGGTACATTAATGTATATATGGGTATATCATTTAAATCTCCAATTTTATTTGAATAAGCTAGATGATTAAGTTTATATAAGATCACAAAATGCAGCAGAATTCCTGGTAATTTCAGTAAGTAAATTTAAACAAGAGTTTGCGCAATCTGGTGTGAATAGAAGATAATTTACAATCAATATCATTTAAACTTACTGGATGTGTTAACTGTATGATTACCTGCTTTATAGTATAATATCTGTTATGGAAAACTTTTTTTCCTGTGGTGCTTCCAAAATTAAGTTTACTTTGTGTCCTGATCACTTTTTTAAAATTTATAATTTATACTTTATTGATTTTGAGACAATATAGCTAATTTCAAATGTTTTTCAAACATGAAGAAGTTATAAAAATCTCAAACATGTGTATGTTTTTTTGTTTTTAATGGATTTTTTCCAGCTTTTATGAAGCAATGTCATATTTTTAAGAATGTCAGTGTGTGTGTGCCATGTTTTGCTTTTCCCAAATAGAAATTGTTGTAAGAGCCTAAAAAATAAATATAATTTGTTTAATGATTGTTTGTAGACCAGCAGCTTTTAGAGGACATTTTGGATGAATGTGGTTTCTATGCACGATACCCAGAAGTGAGTATAGTAATAGCCTGGAGTAATAGTTCAGTAGTCAAACATCATTATTTTTTCAGAGAAAAATGATATACAAGATCAAACACTCTATGTGATATTCAAGAGGATATTACCCCCTTCTCATCCTCTTAAAGTGTCAGACTGAGTGTTTGAGTTTTTGCAGTTATTTCTATAACTCTGCAGTCCCATTACTCATGAGGATCCTTGATTTTTACTGGTTGGAATGTGTGACGTGATATTCATATTTTAGTATAAGGAAGATGATGGTGTTGTCATGGTTATGTTGTATGATTTGCAATCCCGAAAATTCCAACGTCGGCAACCATTACCAGATGAAGAAATGGACGATTATTTATCAGAAATTGAAGAAGAAATGTTTGGAATGAAAACAAGAATGAATGCTGTCCTAGCCAGAAACAGAATAAAAGCAAATGCACAATCGATTGAACACATGCTTCCAGAAAATGTACGAGCAAAAAATAAAGTTAGTTCAAGACTTCCTACTTATGCTTGGATCAACCAAATTAAAATCAGGTATGAGCTAGGTAAAATATGATATTAGTTCAAGCACAAATTTAAAATTGAATTCTCCTTTTGGCATAATGATCGATAGCTTTCAGTTTTAACGAAAGACCTTCATCAGTCCATGTATCTGTGGTGGAAAAGAACAGATGCATCCTCAAAAGACTCTCAAAAATGGCCACTATAGTTATAGATGGACTGATGCAGGCTTATTGACAATATAGCAAGTTATCGTTAACATTATGCTAAAAAGTATGATTCACTTTTTGATTAATTTCAAATTTGAAATGGTTTTCATGGAATTGATATGACATCAAATGAATATTCTTCTGATATGATATTGTTAATTTTGTTGTGAATTCCAACTGGTGAAAATGCATCAGAATGTGTGTTTATTTCATTTCAGCTATTGTGATTGTTTTCCAGTGAATGTAGCACTGTGTATGTGGTTCTCTAATATTTCAATGTTAGTTTTTCGCCACACTTCAAATGTTATGGGATTCTGCATTCAATCATTTGATATACTTCATTTATATGCTTGTAATTTTTTTAGTGATTCCCTTTTGTGTAATGCTTTGACTGTGTTTTAAGACACATTTTATTGCAAATAATTTGGTGTTCCAGTCAACATTAATACACATTAAAATCTGAAATAAATTGTTATGTTTCTTCTTAAAATAATTTTTAATTGTTTTTTTTTGTGCATAGACCTCCAAGATTCCAGTTGCATTTACCTTGGGGAAACAGTGATATTAGGTGTTTTAACTGTTTTACTAAATTAGCTTCCTATCATAGAAAAAATTGCTTCTTTGAATAAATTATTAGAATATGCATAATTCTAATTTATTGCGAGAATACAACTGTTACAACAACAGCCTAATTTACTAATCACTTAGCAGTGCAAGCATGATTATTTTAATGTTAAATCACGCATTACATTTGAGAATTCACCAATCTTTTTACTATCGACAATGTTGTTTTTATATATGAACACATTTGTAATTACTCATTATGCTTATAAATATGCCTGTTGTTCTTACTTAGTATATACTAATTAATACCAGTATATAATGTTAAATGAAATTTTTATAGGTAAACTTTCTAGAGTGCAAAAAATTAATTATGTTTTCTCTATTCTTGGCATATGTTGAAGTCAGCAAAAATGTTTTATAATAGAATTAATCTAGTACTACATTTTTGCCATGGTCCTTGAAATGTAATTTACTGATAAAACTGCTACAGTCACCACATTGTAAAAATATTCTGTCTGCATTATTTAGCACACAAGAGATTGTAGACGAATTGAGTGATAGTGGCTATCAACCAGTTAATACCACAGAACTTGGTACTTTGCATAAACAAGAATTTTGTCTGGATAACCACTGCACTGATGTACTAGTCTTTGCTTTCGAGCAGAGGCAGACCCTAATGCACCACCCCCTTGTGGAAAATGGGAAAATGGTGATTCAGGTATCTAATTATGTTTGCAAGCATAAGTTCATAGTTTCATAATTATGCAATGCAATTTCAATAATTATTCAGTTTTTAAATGATGTCATTATAAGAATAAGATGTCAAGTTTTGCCAGTTTGTCAGTAACTTTAAGAGTATAATTGTAATAAAAAAGATATGTTGACATACTATCAATTACTGTTTCTATTTTAATAGGACAAATCCAGTTCCTTTGGTCCTCATTCAGTGAAACATCTTATTAATGATGGTGATGATGTCATACATGTTAATGTAGAATCTGGAGTGACTACTGCACATTTGTCTAACTTGCTGTTTTCTCAAGGGAGTCAGATATTTGCATTTGGTATACACTCACAAGAGCAGCTGAAAACATGTAATGACAGATTTCAACATTTGGGAGTCAAAAGTAAGTTAATATGTGAATTGTTGTAACTTCTCTACCTGGGCTCAGTTCTCTAATTCCTATAACAATTAAATCTAAAATTTATACATGCATGAACCTAGATCTAAATTTCACAAGTAACAAGGTTCTTGTTGGGACCTTAGACTGCCATTTTGTTTATCATTTTCTACCACTGCTTTCAATAGAAAACTTTCAAACTTGACCCCAGCCAGACATGAAATTTTTACCTGATCTTTTTGGAAATTTGGTTTCTGGAAAGATGATGCATTTAATCTACATAGTTGTTCATTCTCTTTTAGATGTCAAAGTATTAACGGATGATTTTTTAAGCATTGACCCTGATGATGTTCGCTTTAAACATACCAAAGTCATATTGATAACAGCAGAGTGTAGTAAGTCTGGCATCACAAATCCCGTGGATTTCATAGTCAATGAAGGAGAGGGTGAGTTATAAACAGAAATGCGCAGCTGTTTTCCTCGGCAACAAAAGATTGGGGAAAACATTACACTTCCTTTTTTATGGGGATCGACTTGCTGAAATTCAAAAATAAAATAAGAATTTTTGCAGTAATTTAGGGATCCTTCATGAATATTTGAATTCTATTGTTTCTGCATATTATTTGTAATGGAAATCCCAGATTTTAAAAAAATAATTCCCTTTTTATTACATGACATTTTGTATGAGAAAAAAGACTTTACGTAGTGTATAAACATTTGACAGGTTGAGCAATTAAGACTTTGATTTGTGCGTAGATGATCATACAGAACAATCTGGAACAATATATGTTTTGTTAATCGTTTATGCATGTTTCTTAATAATTCATTCATTTATCTTTCAGATGCAAAAATTTTACACCATCTTTCTGCGGATCAGAACGACGCATCAAGAGTTGGTGAACTTGTAGCAAAACACTCTGCTGCTCTTCGACATGCTATGAAATGTAAATATACACAAATATCTGCATTTATTTGTGTTTGACAAGATCTTGAGTATTGATTTTTACTGAAAATTGTTAAGATATTCAAGGTGTAGTGGTGCTGAAGACTGAGAAATCATTTATGGATAAGAAAAATGTGTTAAAAAACAATTAGATGCTCAATATATATCATGTTAATCATGTTTTCACTGAAATATTCATAACACAAATGACTTTATTTTTCATCATTTCTGATTACTTTATTATCACCATGAATTATTACTTTTAGTATGATTAGCTAAGTTTTGATTGCATGAGCTTTGAATAATTAATTCCCCATAAGATGAAACAGAAACACATGTTCTTTAAATAATAATACAAAGTTACAGTACATGTTTTTTATGTAAAAATAACTGTCAAACTGTATGTAGCATACACAGATTTTTATTGCACCTGTTTATTTATGTTATAAACACAGAGTGTGATAAATATAATTGTTATTGATCATTACCAAACGATCTCTATGCTTCATAAAAAAATTCAATTTCTGACCAATCAAATAGACATTTTTTTTACTAAACTAACAATACGGAATAAATAGAAACATAAAGGGTACGTGAACTCGAAATGACTTTTATATGTTTAATCATTACATAATTTGGCAAACTTGCTACAAAATACTTGTCATGAGTGTTCAAACAAATGAGTGTCAAGAAAAAAAATCTACAAGAATTTGATTATAAGGCTATTAGTTTGATCAAACTATTGATGCAATGTGGTAAACTTGATATCTCTTGTAGTTACCAGAGTGCAGGCCGTTGTGTATACCACCCGATCAATTGACATGGCTGAAAATGAAAGTGTAATCACACGATGTGTGGAATATATTAACACTGCTGTACCAAGAAAACATCCATGGACACTGTCACCTCCTGTCATCCCTTTAGGTGAAGCAGATAGTCGAAGAACAACGGATCGTTATTTAAAGTTTTCCAGTACTGCAATCACAAGTGGTTGCTTTATAGCTGTTATTACAAGAGAGGTGAGACACTATATACGGTGAACATGTAAGAATTTTTACAAGTAAATTTTGTTTCGTCGCTATTAAGAATTAATATAAATAAGTGTATTTCAAATTTTACAACTGTATGTGCTAAAAGTGTTAAAAGCCCTTAAAATCAGCTTTCTAACTAGATGAATTCGATAATTTACCTTTGAACTCACCTGAGACTGAAAACCGTTTTATTGTGTAAAAGTTCTACTCAGATTTTTAATATTATTTGGAAAAAGACATGTGTAGGAAAAATTTGAAATCATTTCAAAAAATTTCAAACTGTCAATTCCTAAAATTAACACAAAAATTCGATTCTGTGTACATCACTAAAAATCTGTAAATGGTACAATCATTTCAATTTTTTTTTTACATAAAAGCTTAATTTGACCTGATATCACAGAAATGATGGAAATCTAAAATTATTATAAACTTTACCATAATTGTTTGGAGATTTTTCTTTTTCTGTAGTTGGATGAGCTGAGAGAATCAGCAAAAGATGTTATCGCTCGAGCAGCTGGTTTACTGGAAGGTGTCGGTAAAAAAGAGAAAAAGAAGAAATCAGAACGCAAAACTTCTGAAAGTGATGCACAGAAAACAAAGAGTACAGTGTCTCCAAGACGGGTGAGGAGCACACCACATAAACCTGGTCGAAAAATATCCCAGACAAAGAGGATGTCACCAACAAGGAGACCGCCAGCAACTCCAGGTAAAATTTATATCAAAATGCATTTCAATTTGTTCTTCAATTTTAATGGGAAACATTAGGCACTAACTATTTTAATTTGTTATCACCTTCGCAGGGTATGTGTTGTGATTTTCTTTTGAACGACCTATATCACTCTTGCTTATAGATTGGCATAAAAAACACAGTATATAATCAGCTATCACGCATAAACCATTTCAAAGTTTTTTTTGATTTTTACAGGCAAATTAAAGAAGAAGCAAGATACATTCACTAGTAACACTCCTTCAAGTCCTGCTTTGATGCCAATGGCAAAGGATGAACCCATGTCCGTGGAGGAAGAAAAACCTAAACTTAAGTTGTTGCAAACAAAAGTTCTCAGGTACCCAAACATGCATTAAATACATTTACCTCAAATTAGTAATACATGTATGCTGTGGTAATTAACACTAAGTCTCCAACAGTTATTTAAAAAATAACATGATAGTTTTTCCACAAGAAATATGGACTAGGTAATTTAAATAAATATTGCTTTGATGTCTCCTGTATTATGCATGACCCAACATGGTGATGGTTTAACTTTTTGGCAGGTGTATGTATCCAGATTGATATGCATGCGTCATTTGCTTTATTTTGGTTTTACAAATTTATAGCCAGTACACTTTTTAGTTATCTTGGAAGAAGGCAAAGGCATTTAGAATCACTCTGCAATTATTTAGCAAGTAAAACAAATGCAATTAATTGTGTTTGGAATGTTGCTATATAAACAACAGTATAGGTGCCTGAATGCCTTATCCAACAAATGTAATTTAGAATATGCATGATGTAACTAATTATTTGACTGTATGCATGACCACGGTTTACTTCTTTTCACCAACAGCTTTCCTGGGAAGTAATGGTTGAGGAAAATGGATCACAAGGATGCACAATATTAACACAAGCATGTCAACCAAGCCGTTGTTCAGTTTCTTACGTTTTCAGTTTTTTTCACTAGTGTGGATCAGTTAAATACACGATGTTTTAAAAATGTTTACATATTTTTATGTTTCATTTTTGATTCAGTTAATTTCATTTTTTCTGTTGTTTTATTTTAATTACTTGGTATAATTTTCTAAGAATGTATTAGGTAAATTGAAAATTTTATAGGAATTATTTTGTGTATTGTGTAATATTCAGAATTTTAATGTTATTTAAATTTCACATCTGTATGACAAGCATGTTTAATCTCTACATATCAGTTTCATGTGTATAAGGACAAATCCCAGTATTAACCAGTAGTAATATTGGTAAATATGTATTAGTTATTTGAAAAGCTTTAAAATTGCGAGACTGATGCCAATTAAATTATGAAGAAACAGTCTTGTGTACTCTCTCAAGCCTGCAGTTTATTCTTGAGGTTAAGGAACACTTTTCATTAATCACTTTATCAACGAATGATTATCATGCTGATGTGAAATATTAAATTGTTTTGCTTTCTAGTCAAACTGTTTGTAATCAGAATTACCCAGTTTACACTTATTTGTGCCAATGCCCTTTATTTTTAGGACTGACAGGACCATGTCGGATATGGAGTGAAAAACAACAAGTTATTACCACTCACTTCTAATAATAACTAATATAGTAATTCAATTTAAATGTGTCGAAATGTATCTTGATATATGGTGTCTACTGATATCATATTAGGAACCATAAAACATAAATATTGCCAAAAATGTCTATGCACTCATTTTTGTATTCTTAGGTTTTTTCAAAACCATAGTGTCAAACGTAATTTTTTCTGTCCAAATGCTAATTCGATTTGCTGGAATGAGCCTTTTACTGCTACCTGCTCAGAATTAATAACTCAAGTTTTCAAAGTGACATACAATATAATATTGATTGTATGATATACATTAAAAGTTTGGCAAGTTGAAAACTGTAATGCTAGAAATATAATACAATGTTACCAATTTTCTTATGGAACTTGTTATCGCTCGGTGCTATGCACTTTGTTATGTTCACATTGTGAATTCACAAAATTCACTAAAATTTTAAAGGAATCCAAATTTACATGAGAATTAATATTGTACATTTTGAACATGTAAGCTTATAAGTATGGTATGCATGTGCAGTAATGATGCAGTTTTCTTCAATTTGTCCTAAGAACATCAAACTTGTATCCGTTCACATTTATCGAGTTGTTATGCCAAAAATATCTTATTACCGAATAAATTTTTTTTAATATACCTTTTGTTGATTTTGCTGTTTGACCCATAATTTTACCAAATTACATCAAATATGCAAATTGACATTGTAATGAGAACTATCACCTGAATGTCGTCACATCAAGCTAGAGATAGATATCATCTTACAATCTTGGCATTAAACCTCAAGCTATTTAAAGTGCTGCACCAATCAAAGAAATCATATGTACTAAATTGAAATAATAGCCCACCACCATTTCGGTTGTTCGGGGTACCCCAGCGTAGCCTTTTAAGGAAGATTGCAAGCTTGAACCTGAAGAGGTCTTTGATCAGTTCGAGTTCCTATGTAATAGTGACAGTGAGATCCAAGTAGTGTCTGCAATAACATCTACAGCAGCTGAATTAAGATATTAATATTTCTCTGATTATTGCATAAATATTGAAAGTTAATTACTTGCTTTTAATCACACAAGACTTTCAGAAGAGTTGTTGATAAATCAATCAGTGTGAAATTTTTTTTTTCTGCATTCTTTGACAGAAATGACAACTTTTACACAAATAGTATTGGTGATTGTTCAGTTTTGAACAAAAAATGAAGTTTTAGCAATCAAACTGTTAGCAATCAAACTGCGGCTGTTTACTGTCTTGCTCGTGCTTAGTCGACAACATCCAAATTTTAGACAGCCACAGTGCTGTGCTGATTTAGATTGTATTGTTAAATTAATTCTTTATTTCATACTCTTTCATTACAGAATACTGTAAATGACTAATAACGGAAACGAATTAAGATAAAACAGGTTATAAAATAACAATTATATTTTCCTATATTTGGTGCTTTTATCTGGAAGCTGATACAAGATACACTGACAATCAATCTGATAAATTATACTTCATCTTATACATTTTCTACATCCTTGGAGTCCTATCTACAGAACTGGAAGTAGCAGATCTTAGATAAACTTAGAATGTGTATAATGTTTCCAAAAACAGAACTGCTAAAATCTGGACAGCATCTACATAATTTACAGCTGGCAGTAGATACATGTACCTGCATACTGCACTGATAAGGATTTTTTCTAATGACAGTTTCCATATTTGACCACCAGGGTATTTACATACTATTTTGCACTAAGAATGGGTACAAACGAATCATTAATTGTAATCAGAATTCTGAAAATAATAAGGAAAATATATCAAATATTAAATTATCCAGTTTTCACTTGAAAAGCTATTTATTACTTCTGCACTGAATGCAAAAATAATCCATAAAGATTACATTTTCTCTTCGTGTGTAGAAGATTTGAAACTAGTCACTAGAAGGGGCCCTATAACATAAAATGTATCAAAAAGATTTGTGAGTTTATTATCAATCCTCATCACTTACAAACCCAAACTTGATTATAAAAAATATATAATATTAAATGAAATATACTTGATTAATAAAACAAATCAACAAGAAGTTAATTGCACAGAATTAAGTGTTAAAACATTGAAGGATAGCAACATTTACTGCACCTACACTATGTAACCACTATTAATTTCATTAACTCAAGCTACATAACCTGTTAGGTGAGATGAGCATATTTTACTAGTCATAACATGTTCTAATGTCTTTTTCTACAAAACATTATTTACTGTTTAATTTTAAATATACAAAAGTCATTTTGATCACTTTTACTTGTAATATTACATTGTAATATATGTACATACTTAATGAATGAGTATATAAACTATTTTAATAGCTAAAAAATTAAAATTATCATTGCGGTTACATGAAGGACTAAACCTAAGCACGCATTGCTAAGACAACCTTATTCCACATGTCTTGAGCAGTATGCAATAGTTTGTCACAGCTATTCCATTAGTTGATAAACCCCCCTATTGCCTGTTTTCTAATTATATAAATAAATGCTTATCAGACTTTAAAATAACAGGAAACATAATTTTATAAAAACAAAATATTGGGTAGATATAATACATTATATAATACGATAACCTATTGGAAAAATTCTAACTATTTAGATTTTTTAATTTATTTGTAGATTTGTTGTAATTTCTATTAAATGTATGCTTGGTTTGAATGTGTAGTACTTGGGGTGGTGGAACAGCCACGCATAAAAAGACTGTATTACATTAAATGCAGTAGATGATTCCATGCCCAGCGATATTTACTGCCACCTATTGGCAGCATTTGACTGACATGTTACTGTTTTCATTTTATGCTTAGTCTGCTTGAGTAACAAACGTACGGAACTTAGGAAGACTTGTAGAAGATCAAATATAACAGCTATTTACATCTCAGAAAGTCACCTTTCATTTACAAAATATGTAAGCAAAATAATCTAATGAACTGAGAGGCCTTGAACAGGCTTTGCAATCTTTATAAGTATTAGACCAGTAATAATTGCAGAGCGTTTACGAGTGTCTGACAACAAATCTGTGCATTGCACTGGATCATTTCATTACAAATGAGTTTTGATCATCTACTCAACACTAATGCACAAAAGTTACTAATTGGTGCTTTTACAGGTGGGATAATCATGAAAATATTTTCAGGTATCTACCTATACTTGAATGTTTCACAAATTCATGTTGTTTCGCTGCTACATTTTTGCGCATTAGCTAGTTCTTAATATTATATATTATTTATAAAACACTTGTTTTTTATAGCAGACAAATTTATACTATGTACTTCTTTTTTTCCAACTTTATGTTGTCTTTCCTTTTCGAGTTTTATCTATTAAATGCTGCATACCTCCAAATACTGTCTGAACACCTTGCTTTAACTGTGTTCCAAGTTGTCCCAGTTTTTCTTTAGCAACTGCTGATGCAGGTGGTGGTGGCAGTGGAGGCTAAAATATAATGGATAACACTATTCAGATTATGATTTGTAAAAGATATTAAAACATTTTTATTTTTAATATTCAACTAAACTATAATGTTGAGACGTCAAAGTATTGCAGCAGGAATTAACTTGAAGACAACAGACATATATTGAGATACATGGTACAATTGAAGAGCTACAAAAAAAATACAAGACATTTGTCTTAATTATCTATAATACAGAATATTACTTACAAGGCAATGAAGAAACAATCAAAGCATACACTTTACAAACATTAATGTCCTATTTATTCCTTAAACATATCCATACAAGAACATTCATATAAATTATAATTCAACTAGACACTGAATCCAAAAAATTATTCACTTCTCAGTCAAAGTGGAAGCTTATGGTTGCACGGTACTAAGTAGTCTGGTGTTAACAACACTACAAGTTCTTGCTAATTCAATCACATTAAGAATGCAGTTGATACATAAATACAAAGAAACTAGCAAATGCCACTACTACGAATAAGACCATTAATATATCTAAACTAATGCAGTATTTGAAATAGGCAGGCACTTAAGACATTCATTCATGTAAATACTTATTTGAAATACAAACAAATACAATGTCGAAGATTTTTGTTTGCTGCATACAACATACGCATTGATTCTTAATGCAGTTAAATTTGCAGTAAGCAATATATAATTATACATCACAATGTTTACATGATTGTAAGCATGCAGTGCAAGCTCGGAAGATATTTTCGTGCATTATACCTTAACATTAACAGGCAGCTTTTTTGCCTTTCCATAACCCAAAAATATTCTCCACACTAGACCGTATGCTGGCACCTAGACCCTGATAGGAAGTGACATAATATTTGACAAGTAAGCACTGTTGGTAGTTCCATAGAATTATGTAGTCAGTCTGCATAGAACATAGTGCTGACACCATGTAAACAAACTTCTGAATTTGTATGTTTGTTATTTAATACAACAATAGAAGAGAATATTAGTGAACAGAATGATTCTTCAGTGAAGTTGTCAGTCAGTTATTCTGCTATAAGAAACAGAAAACTGAAATAGTCATGAAAATTTATAAAAACGAAGAAAGATATTTATAAGAATGACTTTAATCCAGGTGGGAAACTTTCTATAAGAAAATGTGTAACAGAAGAGAAGTAAATATAATTAGGTAATAACGTAGTCTTACTTTAGATGCTTGCTGCTTTTTGATTTCCGGTGTAACTGCATGTGAATCCAGACATTTCTGATATCTCAACTAAAAGAAATAATAATTGCACAATAATGATAACTGTATTTAATTTTAATCTGTTAAAACATTTTAATTATAATAAACGCTTTCATTTTCATTATAATGAACACTTTCGTTGTCATCATAATAAACACTATCATTTTCATAATAATAAAACCTTCATTTCCATAATAATAAACACTTTGATTTTCATTATAATAAACACTTTGATTTTCATTATAATAAACACTTTCATTTTCATCATAATAAAACCTTCATTTCCATAATAATAAACACTTTGATTTTCATTATAATAAACACTTTTCATTATAATAAACACTTTCATTTTCATCATAATAAACACTATCATTTTCATAATAATAAAACCTTCATTTTCATAATAATAAACACTTTGATTTTCATTATAATAAACACTTTCATTTTCATTATAATAAACACTTTCATTTTCATCATAATAAACACTATCATTTTCATAATAATAAAACCTTCATTTCCATAAAAATAAACACTTTGATTTTCATTATAATAAACACTTTCATTTTCATTATAATAAACACTATCATTTTCATAATAATAAAACCTTCATTTCCATAATAATAAACACTTTGATTTTCATAAGACACACTTTAATTTTCATAATCATTATAATAAACACTTTCATTTTTATAATAATAACATAAAACATGACTTATGGTGTGAGAAAAAGATTACTTAGCAATGTCCACAAACAGGATGTCAAAAAAAAAATGTATAAGTATAAAACAATGACAAATGAAGCATCTACCTTGCAAGCAGCTTCAATCGTCTTACACAGAGCACCTGCAGATGGTTCACAATGGAAGATGTGTGCGACGAATTGATCAGCGGCAGAATGGATTATAAAGGCACACAACCTTTAAAGTAAAACATCAATACATTAATATAACGAGTATTAGACACTTGCATAGCAATGGTTTGTGACACATGGGGCATGTTTGTAAAACATGCTTATTTATGAAAAGTTACTGGCACTCCAAAAAAGTATCCCATAACTGAATGTCAGTTTAATTTTCTGTTCTATAGTTGACTTAGTTTGATTTCATTAGACATTATTCCATTTGTAATATTATCAATGTAAATTAATTTAAGTGACTACCAGGTACACAACTTTTAAAGGTCTGAGTGATTTTTCCATTTTAGTTCTAGTATGCTAATTTATACTCACTTAACATTTTGAACTGATATACCCAAAAATGAGAGGAATCTCACTCGACATTCTGCAATAGGTGCCACATCTGTCTTCTAAAATGAAAAGTTTTCCCTTAGAAGTGAAAATACTTGTTAAAAGGCATACTTAAATGACAGTTGAAAAAGAAAAGATGTGCATAGTGATGTTTAGATAGCTGGTGTATATATAACTGTCAAAACTATCAGAAAATGTACTTAAAGATAAAGACCAGTCTAAAATGACTGTTGTAATTAATAAATCCATAATTGTATTACAAATGGTACATACTAGACTAAAATTGGTAAACATGTGACCTACCCCAATTTCATATACTGATATTGTAGAAGGGGCTACAGCAACATTGGAAAACAACCATTTGTCTTTTGGTACTTTGGCATACATCTTATCAATTGCTGCATTGAGAACGTCTGTTCCAGTGGGTTTATGAACAAGAGTTGTGCCCAGGTAATGACATCGGATGGTTTTCTTTGGCTCTTCCATAGGTGTTGGAAAAGAAGCACCTGTTTATTCAAAACAAACTTGATGAGTAGGGAATCAACAACCAACTCAATAATTACCAGTCGACTATTTACACTAGATGGCATTAGTGTCACAAACCCAATTAAACCTCAATTGCAGGTATTGTGAATGAACAATCAAGCAGCTCTTTGCATGCTCACATAATTAATTAACAAAACACAGAATTGTGTCTTAAATTTGAATAATGACATTAATGCCATCTAGTGCATTTAATATATTTCTAATGGTGATCTGAATTAAATCTTCAATGATCATAACTAGATCTTTAAATGTTCAGTATTTAGAAACAGACTTGAAACTTAATAATCTAATTTATTCGGTTATTCTGACAAAATAAATTTACTATCAAATTCCGTTAACAGAAGCAATAAAGTGCGCCATTATTTGTTAGAGTTTTATAAGAAAATTACAGGATAAGCATTTTACCTCTACGTACTTGATACCCAATATACAGACAGCACACAAAAGAAATTTCTTTTATTGCAATATCTGGAGTCACTCATGTATTAACAAGATATGTTAGGTGATACAACGTGACCCGCCACAAGTGAAGCAGTTCGGTTTCTTTATTTTAATAAAATAAAAATTAGGGAACGTCAGCTAGGCTACATTATACAACAGTAAATTCTAAGCCATGCAATTCTTACAGGAGATGTAAGGTCACTGTTTAAAAACTCTTATAATGGAAATCCAACATTATGTGATGGAAAATCTTAAAATTTTAAGTACATGACTGATTGGATCTGACCATATTTTCAGTAAAGCAAAAATATGGCATCAGCCAATTTAAAGTGTACATCAACATAAAAAACAGGGGGCATCTTTTCTAAAAACAAATATGGAAACTCGAGGTCAGAAGAGACAAATTTTGATACAACAGTGAGCTTTTCTAGCCACAACATCTTTAGCATGTCAAGAACTTACTCCTGTAAAATTTTTCAAAGTTAATTTTCTGACCGTTTGGTTGACCTAGCCTCTCCAAGGGATTTGGTAAGTTTGTCGGCCTACTTGCAGGAATCCTTTGTCTATGTCCTCCATTTCCACTTGATGCAGAGCTTTGACTGGTAGGTGGCGTTGTAGAACGTTCCATCATAATTTTCTTGCAGATGTCTTTCAATGTGTTAGCAATATGACGAGCGGGTGTGTCACAGCGAAAAACGTGACACATATGAATACGAGTCCTTTTATCTCGAGCCACATAAGCAAAATCCCTGAAATGGAAACAAATTAAACTCTACGTTACAATAGCAAAAAAAGAAAAAACTGGAAATCGCATGTGGATACTGTCCATGCAGTAATCGTAAAGGCAGGTACTAGAAACCAAGCCAAGAAAATATAAAAGTTTTGAAAGAAAACATGCAGAAAATGTGCTTGCACGATCCTGTTTCAGGACATTACAAATACATGCCAAAGCAACTGTTAAGAGGAAAATTCATGTCAGATTATTACAAATTTCTTGCTTTGGTACTGTCACTGTACTGAGCCAGAACAAATAATGTTAAATGTTCTAATGTGAGAAAATTTATGCAAAATTAATATCATGGACAGGCAATGCAGAAGTGTTAGGAAAGCCACAAGATTGTTAGTTACCTTTCTCTGCAAAAACATGAGTGCAAGAAAGAAATCAATAGAAAACAATAAACAAACCTCATGACACCAGTTCAGAGGTCACTAAATTACAGTATATGATAAATAGTAGTTCTATCATCAGGAAATACGACAAGTGCAGTTACTGGTTGAAATTTTAAAGAACTTTATTAGTAAGAAACAAATTCATTAAACTACTAATTTTTATATTCTTGGAAATGTTCACATGCTACATAATGAAAGAAACTGAAAGCTGCGTTTTAACTGTATTTTGTATCAGCTACCACACTTCACATTAATACATCAGTCTCACATAATTTCGTAAAACCACATCACAGACAGAATCATGCGAAATGTTTTCTAATTTAGTTGTGGATCCCATGGAACTGCTCGTTTTACAAAAAAGTACTTAATCAAGTTCAAACTCACCGCGGCTGTTTACCGGAGCAATTCTTAGATGGCACTATAAGCACTTCGTGGAACGTTGATCACAAGTTCAGTCAAAAATGCACAATATTTTCAAAAGTGTTCGTAGTGCCATCATGAAATTACCTCGTGCTACTATACTTTTCTTACCGTCCGTTATCTCTCCCAACACCCCACACACGAATGGACTGAATTGGTTGATTGTTGAGCGTTGTAAACTCTTGAGGATCGACAAGTCGTAAACTTTTGCTATCTAGGTCCATAAACAGATCTTTGCCCTATACAAATTATAATAGCATCATGTAAAAACTGGATGGTTAAATTCTGTAGCAAAATTACATTGAATTTTGTCTTTTTTTACCAAGTGCATAATAAACTGAGACAAAAATTACATGAAAATAATTGTGAATGATATGATAATTCATGAACAAAGCTGTGTCCGGTTATTTTAGTATTTATTTGAGCTTGCTGTTATTGCTTTTTCCATAACTTCATGCCATTATAAAACATAATGGACTAAACAAATGTTGATGATTTAAAACAACAATTCCCCATAAAACTGTCAGAATCATGATTATTCCATTCTTATTGTTTTTGAACAAAATTTTAGAACTGGTGCTTTATTGACTAGAAAATGTAGTACCATAATCACAATAACTAATAATCAATAATCAAACAATTACAAAAAAAATCTTCCCAACTTACCTCACCCCATCTCCCAACAACATCATTGATATCATTACGACCCAGCGAAAGATCAACAATACATTTATTCACAGCTTTACTGCTTTTCTCTGGAGTTAAATCTTCCTCTGCAATCTGAACCCAGCCTAATGATCTAACAGCAAACCTCACTGGTTTTTCTCCAGGTTCCAAATTTTTTATAGGAGCAGAAGTTTGAAGTTGATCTCTGAAACACATATTAAGTCTATCTATTTATATATATATCTATACAAAGTCATATATTGAAGGAATGTTTTGTCAGTTCATCTCTTTCTTTTCATATTTTATCCACAACCCGATATATGTTTAACTTATTGATCCACTCTATGTCTTCTGGTATCTGGACTAAGTTTAATCTTTTTTATAATTTTTTTCATGCACAATATCTTAATAAATGTATAATTTTAAAATTGACCTTACATTGTTTTAAGGGAGACTGCTGCATATTTGACTGCAAGTCCTTCAAATTCTTGTAGAGGCTGTGCAGTGGATTGATCATGTGATGTCAACTCTGGAACTGAACTGTCTGATGTCTGTAGGAAAAATAACATTCGAAACCATGCATTATTTCATAATTATTATCTCATGGGGTACCATATATGTTCATGAACAAAGTGAAGAGGATTCCTTAAAGACTTTTCGTGCAGTATTCTCATACAATTATACATTCTGGGTCAACCCCGATAACAACAAACATGTATTAACCAGTTGAAATATTTTATAAACATCACATGAACATATACATATACCAGGGACTTGAGTAAAACCACTGAATATGGAACTTGAACATATTATGTACAAATTGATATTTTGCTTGTATTAGATATTTAACAAAAACTCTAATGACTTGAGATGCATCAAATTAAATATATTCATAGTGTGTGCTTAGCTTCAAGCATTGTATGATAGATTAACACATTTCACTATTGCAGTAAAAAGAAAGCAGTTAAACAGTACAAAGCAAAATCTCACACTTTCAAAGCCCAAAGCAAATGTAATCCAAAACCATTGTTGTTATTGGAAAGATTTTTTATCTAAGACATCGTTTTTTTCAAAGAATTTCACACTGAAACCTGAAATGTTAAGAATCAGAGCAAGTCACTCACATGGCGGTTAGAATGTGCAACTGTTCGTTTAGTTTCTACCTTTACACCTGGGGGTAGTGGGGGTGGTGGTTCTCTTTGGATGGTCCCACTTTTCACATGCCAGTAATATGGACCATCTTCATCTGCAATCAAACAAACAAAATGTCCCTTTTGTATATACTGATGACGAGTTCTTGTACATTTACATTCATTAGTGACATTTCATACCTTGTGAGAATTTATGACTTTTGATTGGCACTAATGCCTCAATAAGCCATAATCCTGTCATCTATATTTTGTTGATAGACCTAGGAGGTTATAGCTGTATTTGCCCAATTGGTGACAATTCCACTTTGCAGAATTTTTGGCTAAAAGCAACTGCACATTGATTGATTATAAACAGACTTTTTATTAGTACATTATTCTGTTTCCAATTTCAAGTTAGATTCTGCAGTTTTTTTAGAACCCATAAAAAATAACAAATATGATTGATGCAAGCCTCCGACTTGAACAAAAGCATTTTCTGCAAATCCCATGAAAAGCATAAATTATATTTATTAAAAAAAACAAGTCCAGGGTTTGTCCTCAGACAACTATGAAAATTACAGGTAATAATGACATTTCCATTGAGATGATGTTTATAGAGTATTAAAACTGTAGGTATATTTTATCAATTATTAAAGGTTAAAATATGCATAATACTGCTTACAGCAAGTCAAACAAATTTATAGACAATCAGTATTATACATATTTCAATTATTCCTTTACTGGTTTCTATCACTGATGTAAACATAAGCATTTTCTATAGAACAATGTGTGAGAACAAACAGGCATATAAAGTATCCAAACAATAGATTTTTAATACTATGTTTGAACTACTAATTATTTCTGTAATAAGAAATCAATAACTTTCAATTTTATTGTGTAAGACTAGTAGCAAAACCAAAAAAACAGAGGTCAATTCAAGTCACAAATAAAATAATAGCTTCCGATGGAAAATAAAAAATTCTATTCTTAGTATTACTTGAATGAACACAAAGTTAACCAATTTCATCTTAACAAAAATCAATAGCATAGTGTAGTAACTCGAGTTGGAAAAACATCCACTCGAAACTCTGATTTATTGAATACGCAACACAACATATGATTAAGTCATCATAGACACTATATGTAAGATATTATTGTGTGTTTAGGATTTTTCGTGGATGTTTTTTTTTCACTTGTTTAAAGCATAAATGATAAGATTAATGATCCTCGTTTAAGAAGAAGCAGTCACATTTATATAAAAATTCATGTTTTTTTAACTTTTTACCTCGGATATATATAACAGACTTACTGCTAATTGTTACACCAAACCTACAATCAAATTTTCCTTCTTAGTTTCTTCCAAAAAGAAAAGAACTTGCATTTCTCTTGAAAAGTTGGTTCTAATTGTATAATCAGTAAACATTGAATACAGTGAGGAGACAACGGACAAGTCAGTGTTATTACCCTCTGACGCAAATCAGAAAATTATACTTGATTGGTTTCATAATGTCATTTTCTTCGATTCTCTCATTACAATCTAGTTTAATAACTGATTTATTAAAAGAAATTCTTTGTAATGTTAATTCTATGCATGGAAACAGTATAATCTTGGCATCTATATTGTTATTTCACAAATTAAACCAGTAGTCCATAGTACTTAAAATAGAAATTAATACTGTAATAACTTTTTTTTCAATGTTTTTGCATTCCGACATGAACTTGTTTTAGAGTTTAGCTTTTCTTACATTTTGTAAACATAAATCAGAAAGATAAACATCCATAGTCTATTGAAATCTTCTATAACATTTTGATTCATTTTGTGAAAATTCAACTTCTATTTGCAACATTTAGAGGAATTTAAGTTCTTTTTTAAATAAACATAGCATGTTCCTTATCATTCTCTCAGTAATGACAATTTTGTTAATGGTTGATAATGTCTCAATCTTATCTTGAAACATATGTCTATTAAAATATAAACTATACTAGAAGATTCACAGCATTAACTTAATTTACCTGTATGTTTTTCCCATCCGGGAGGTAAAATTTCTTCCTCAGCTGATGCCTGTAAAATGAAAAAAAGATGTAAGAAATGCAAATTGCTTTTAGGCTTTCAAACCTAGAGTAACCATAGAGCAAAGCTAAAAGTAGTAAAATTACCAATATTACATTGTAATTCATAATACTTTAAAGTCATTACCGAAAATCTAACTTTTTTTGATCTTGGTACACCACCATTTTTCTGCACCATAGTTTAAAGATATCAATGTATTGCATTCATTTAGGAAATTATTCCATGTTACCGTATTTCTGGTGCATATTAAAGTACATATATAATGAGATAGCGTTAAGCATGAAAATTATTGAACAGTATAAACATAATTCAAATGAAATATTATTGCAAATTAGATCAGTAAACATGGTCTTGTTTTTTGCACATGAGTCACTTAATTTATAAGAATATCTAGTAAGTATTCATGAACTTGCTATATCATTCTTAATAGTTGCTAGCATAATACATACTTGTGGCATGATCTTTGTATAGGAAACATATTTACAGAGTATAAACAGAGATAAGAAAAACATAACTATGTATTATAATAACATGAAGACAACCCTGAGATGGCCATTGTATTTTTTTGAGGTTAAAATATATCCAAAATTATCATTTGATAATAATTATAACCAACCTCTGGCATATTTTCTTTGTTTGGACTTCTACTTCCTTTCTCTGGCTTGCTCACCACAGCATAAATATCATCATTTAAAGGCCCCTGAACATGTTGCAGATTCTCGTCTGATTGAATACCACTGTCGTTAGAATCGGGAGAATTGATACATTTTAACTTCGCATTCAAATCTGTTTTTGAGCTACAAAAGCAAGAATGTTTAGTAACTGTAATATTTCAGTCAGGTTATAATACACATATATGTCATGCATCTCTCTCTCGCTGGGTGTCTTTCACTTTTATTAAGTCCCGGACCTACGGAATCAGATGTGGCCAAATGGTTGGGTGGAAGGTCTTGCATACATAAAATCTATGAGAATTCTCAGAAACAAAATACTTTTCTGTTTAAAGGGAAAACAGAAGTTTACAAAATTCTCCAACAGTATCTAGAATATTTTCAAGGTATCTACTCTACGCTTTCGCTCTTTCACTTTATAGAATAGTGGTCCATTCCAGCCAGATTTCAATAGCTCAAATGACTTCAACAACTTCAAAATATTAAGGAAAACATGAAGTTGCATGGGTTACATTTTACTAAATAATAGTAAAACAGTTTACAAATTCTAAAAGTTCCATTTTTCTGGCAAAACTAATGTTTTTCCAAAGATCCACAGATATGCTATCCGTTATCTCCTCCACCCAGTACATATTATTAACACTCAGTTGAATGACAATTACAACGCATATGTTATTCTCATAACACATACTAGGCAAGTTGCACATGCTAATCAGTACCTGTAATTTAACGAGTTTTTATCAGCTACAAAATGAGTGAACAGGTAATTGCACAAATAAATCTAAAAAGAAATAATATATTTCCGTAAGTATAAAAAGATGTATTGACATCTAAAAATCAATGTGATTAAACATATTTGCAATTGTACAAATGTCTGATGTGAAGATGAAAAGGCTGTATAATGATGGCAATATAACAGAATGAAGTACTTTAGTATACAGCAGATCAATAAGTCTGGGAAGCACTCAAAACTTAACACGTTTAACAAACATCTTCTTTTCCTTTTAGTTTCTTTATCTATTCTATTAGTTTTATCACCCTGGTTGTTTGGTCAAGTCATTTTTGCATAAAGTATTTATTATTTTCTTAAATTTCTTTGTTTCACCATCTCATCTCTAAGATAAGAGAAATCTTAATTTCCAATGGTTGTTGCACCAGAAAAAATAGTGTGTTAGAAAACTGAAAACTACAGCAATCAAATCAAATCAAAACTTTTAGCACCCTCTAAAATCAATAATATCTACAAGTTTGGAAGTTTGCCACCTGGGGGATGTGACTCCTGTAAATATACATACAGGGGGTGCAGCCCCCACTTCAAAACATGAAACAGTTGAACCACCTATTTTACTGAAAAATACGATACACTTGAACTACCATTTTGCTTACTTAAGTGCCTGGGATCTATTAAAAGATGTCGAAACATACGGTGAGAGAATGAAGGATACATCGCAAGTAGCTGGATTTTTGCGATTTTGAAAAAATTGTAATAACGAAAAAGAAAAGTCATTATCCTTTCCTGACTAAAAGGTATTTCTGAAAAATGTGACACTTGAACTACCATTTTACCAGGGGGGGTAATTTTACCTAAAATTTATTGACACTTGAGCTACCAAATAGGCTAAAAACATACCCCATAAGAGCGGCACTCCCTCTGTCTGGAAATATTTAAGTCACTCACTCGGGTACAGGGTTTTAGCCAGCGACCCGTCATATGACGGGTTATAATTTTCAATTGACGGTCAAAAATTTTGGCTGTGCAGAATCCCTGCACAGAAAAATACTCTTGATGATAGATATTGTTAGTATATTAGTTATTAGTATTATAGAGGTACAAATACAATTTCAAATAAATCTATTTGATGGGTGGTTGGTACCAAACTAACAGATTAAACAAACATCAGCTATCC
>JAOXYB010048057.1:22077-44539 GCA_028565635.1 Phoronis ovalis | reverse complement strand
ATTGCCATGTCTGTGGAGTGCTTCTTTTTAAAACCAAATTGACAATCATTAGTATACAAAAAATCTTCGCAGCGAGTAAGTAAGAACAACCTTTCCCATGATAGTGGATTATATAGGATATCATTACTTATCAGCTTTTGTAATTTTGAATGTTGTAATAACCAATTCAGCCTTCAATCTATTATTGCTTTACTTGCAGGACACTTCCTTGCGGGACTTTTAAAATCTGGTGACTTATTTTTATGGCATAAAGATTGTGACATGCTCAAGATTATACATGGTCTTCCTGATCTTATTTATTCTGGAAATTTGAAGGATGTGGCAGGTATGCAGATATTTGTATTCAATCATTTCTATTAAATATAACCACTTTAATGTGATCTTTTGAGAGCATGATGATTTGGTTATGCTTGATAAAAGAACACAGTAGTAGTGTTTATATAACTTGTGAAGTCGTTATCAAATGGTTTATCCTTTGTTTTGAGTAATTCAACTTCTATTTGTGTGCAATCCATTCAGTAAATTTCTTAACCCCCTAGTTAGTGTAGTAGTATTTAGTGCTAGGGGTCCTGGCACTTTCCAAAGTAGAGTCAGCCTTAGTCTTTAATTCTTCCTGGTTGTCTAACAAACATTCCATTCCATAAATTCAGCAAATTCTTCTCCAAAGAAATAGAATTTAAGACTCTCAAAAAACCTGATTTACAATTTTTATTTTGCTGTTGTGCAAGCACAATAATAATTTTAACGTCACACCTAGCACAAATGTTCCACATGCGGCCATAATACATGCATTCAAGTAATAAGGTATTTATACATATTTTTAGGTTAGTTATCCTTTAATTTAAGCCCAAAACATGTATTGATACTGTTTTGTTTATATATAAATATTATAGACATCATTTGTGCACTAAAGTTAAATGTAGTCACATTGAATAAGAATGTGAATTTTAGTGAAATCACCACTTTCATAATGTATTTTTTTGTAAAAATCAAATATCACCCAATAATTACGAACTAACATGTTATGAAAATCTTTGATATGTTAGCTTTATAAAATTTGCTTATCATGTGAATTCTACAGAACGTAATCAGTATACATGAATATGTTGTATTTATTTTTGTAACAGTACTGATACGCTGTACTGTCAAACTATTTCACGAAATAAGTATCCTATCCATGAATATGCTAACTCTGTACTTATTGCTGTAAAATATTTAACGTGTCTTGTAGGTGTACAGTTTGTCTCATTTTTCGCATTCTCTTTGTTTTCGCACTGTTGACAGAGTCTGCAGTACATTTTTCTTTGCAGATATTGTGCAACCACATGTTTGGATATCTAATGATGGTGCTAGAGTTTTAATAGTTATCAACTGTACCCAATTCTACTTGTGGGAACTGGAAAAAGGCCAAAATATTTTTGCTCCTAAGCAAGCGGATGTTAAAGGATCTTGGTCAAGAGTACTTGTTGACTCTAAGATAATGCTTCCAACACCAGAAAACAGGGAAACCACAATTTGTACCAGATTCTTTAGAGATGAGGTATGATCAATAAAATATTGAATATTATTTACCAAGTATGCACAACAGACATAGAGTTTCTCTTTTCAATACATTGTAAAATGTTGGTTTTTCTTCAAAACATTACATCATTCATTTACTTTTATTATTTTGTTTTCCAAATTTTTGGAGAGTTTGAAAAAAGCAATTTTTAAAGTTATTTCCTATGTACATTACAAGTTGATTCACAAAATGTATTAATAATTAACCCCCTAGTGGTGAAATGTGAAAACTGCAATTCCTATGAAGTGTTTTTGTTTTCTTCCAGGTGCTTGGTGATTGCTGTCAATGTTGTGTCATCTTTAATAAACATAATCAGATGTGTATCTCAACTGTCTTGCTTCGTTGGTATCGACAATCAGAAATTGTCTCTTATAAGTAAGTGTTATAAGTAGTCTAGCTCAAAGTTTATGTGGTCTATGCCAAAGTGCAATTATTCATATACTGTCGTGTCTATGATACTAATGCTCACTGCTCTTTAAAATAAAAACTACAAAAATCTGGATTGTAGTATATTTCATCATTGTGTTTTATGTGGTAAGAATAAAAGGGATAACACTAATTCTTGTGCATTTTAGTCTTCCCACATTTTATACAACATGGCATCAACTTCAGTATCCACTGACAAAAATTCACCCGAATTGCAAACCTACCCGATTAAGAGGTGCATATGTAGCTCAACTGGCTAATGGTGGTCATCTTCTTGGTATAGGAGTTAATCAAAAGGATTCAATAAATACCAGGATGTTATTTTTGTCTCCTAGAACAGACACCATTGCCGTGATGGATATGAAGCATTGTGGTGTTAAAACTGGTAGAACCAGAGGAAGGTAATGTGCATTGTACAGACTGATCTAAAGTTTCTCTGGAGTAGTCAGGGAAATCTTTTGAAGCTAAAAATTAACATTTGTAGTCATCATTTATAGCTGTAGTGAGAGACTTTCACAGTTCTGTATTCTGCACTAACTGTTATTAGCTGTCTCATCTTTCAAGAAGACAGCATGTCACTGTTGCTGTAGTAAGATAATAATTAAATTTCACATGCCATGTATAAGATAGTGCAAGATATTGTAAAATAGTGGTGACTCAGTTAGTACCTGCTGTAACCTGTCAGTCAGGTTTTTATGGTGTGAACATGAAGTGTGCATAGAAGATTATCACTGAGAGAAACAAATATAGAACACTGGTTGTTCCAAGACAGATTAATATGTTATTTTTTGATAGTTAAAAAATTTTGTTTGTTGATCAATGCAGTGTAAAACACTAAGTAATGGTACTACATTTTCTCTGAAATTTTATTTCTGGTTTATGAATAAATATGATCTTTTCAGGTGCTACTGGATAGCCAGTATGAAGTGGACCAATGATGATTTATTTCTTGTGTGTATGAGCAAACATGGCAGCTTGAGCATTCTTTCTAGACTAGGAGAACCTATTGTTATTCAGTCACATGGCTGTTCAGTGGAACTGGGACCCTCGATGTTTTTACCATTGCATCCTCTTATGTCTGTTAGGTAAAATTTTGTACACAATGTTATATACTAGTACTGTATGCATGCACACTAAATTAATATTATGAACCCATTTTCTGATGTTTGACATTCATATACATGTACACTAGCAGTACTTTGAACACGTGTCCAACTTATTATGCACGAAAAATTTAGTTTATTGTAAACTCATTGCAACTTATGACATACGACATATTCATGTATGTGAGTTGAATTACCATCTGAAAGGTTTTGTGTTGTAATGTAGATCAGTATAGATCAGGACTATGTTGATAGATTAGACACTTGTGCATGGCCTACATGTATAAGTCACGAACATAAACCTGAAATTAAATGCTAATTTCTTGATATTTCAGTGGTGGCAATCGTGAAAATGTGAACCCATCTGAGGCCCCATCTCCAGTATCATCCATTGCCAGTGACATCATGAGGCAAAGATTCTCTGTTACAACTCATCCCCGTTTGCCCATGTTTCTCTGCTCTGATGGCTATTTAGTAACAGTATTGTCCTATCCGGAAGGTTTGACCACTCTCAGTTTATTACGTGGCTTGGTAACTAAATCCACTGAATGTCTTAGGAAAACTAAGGAAAAAACTCAGATGCAATTAACATTACTAGAAAATTTGAGTGTTTTATCAAGTGCTAGTGCAGAGAAGAAGCAAGACAGTAATTTACAGAATAAGATGAAATTTCAGGAAACCATTAAGAATAAGGAAATAGGAAGAAGGCTGCCATACAGATTTGAGGAATTTGATGGTAGTTTAAATTCTACACAAGGTAGTTTAAGTGACACTGGCCTGCCAGGGAAGCTAACACCATTTTCTGCTGCAGTGAATCTTGATTCTGGGAAAATAATGTTTGGGGAAATTGATACATTAGATGCTACTGTACAGAGCTCAGTGGCACAAAATGTGAATCAAGAACAAAGTGTAGTTAAGAATGTTGAAAAAGCCGAGGAAGTATTAATGAATGCATGGGCTTTACTCGCAACTTATTCGAATTCCTGGTCAAAGGAACTTGATCAGATTACACTATATATTGTAAATAATCTAAGTAAATTATTCACCGTCTTTGTAAGTAGCAATCAATCGGAAACACTGAAAATAGGAGATTCTGCGGTTCAACAGAATATTTTCCATGCTCTGTTACTCTACAAGAGATTGATTTTGCTGACTCAGTTTGATGGTACACATCAAAATCTTCTGTTACCGTCACTCAAGATTACAAAATTTCTTGTGAAGACATTACTATCAAAGTCTCCACATCCGAATTTAAAATCTTGTTTGAAAACTCTTCATGGTTGCTATGGTGTATTGCAATTTGCTGAGAGGACATTATCCCAGGCTTATAAATTAAGAACTAGTCCAGTTTCTAGTAGAGGTCATGCTATGTTAGGCATGATATTTGAATCTGGTGGAAGAAATGTTATAGATAAAAATCCAGTAGTAATGCCAAAGAGTTATAATATAAAAGGAAGTGTGCAATTAAAAACAGCGAATCTGGATCCTGTTAAGAAGAGGTAAGTATTATATAAATCTTTAATTGTTTTTACGTAACACATCTTTTATCTTTGATAAAGTTTCCACAAACAATCCATCTGCTTTGTTAATACAAAAATGGTAGTTTGAACCCTTAAACACTTTTAGGTTACAGAAATTGTATTGCAAAAATAATTGTATAGTTGATGATTTGTACACGGGCATGAGTTGCTAAGTTGGCAGAGCTAAGTTAAATTAACTGGAACTATAATCACTGCAAAGTCAATGCTTTTATTTTGAATATTAATTAAAGGCACTTATTCTATTTTGAACCTGTCTATGTCTATACAAAAATAAATTTACTTTTTTTATTTATTGCAAGAATTATTTTTTTTGAATATGAACTGATTCAAATCATTACCACAATGCTGAAATCGTTGGAAAAGTCCTTAGCGTTATTTTCCTTGGTCGAAAAATGGCACAGTTAAAATTTTTACAACCTGATTGGCTAACTCACGAAATCCCCTGATGTCTAGTGCCTCTTAGAGGATAAAGTTTGACCAGACTTTATAAATAACACAACATAGAACAGGTGCCTTTAATATGTATTGATATAACCAAGATTTTTTTTTAACCTTTTGAAGTTCCACAGGTCTGCCAGATAGAAGAATATTCACTACTAAGTCATCTAGTGGAAATTCAAAAACCACTTAGTCGTTACTGAGAAGCATCTGACAAAAAAAGCAAAACTACAAAAGTGTAAAAATCATTAACTGAGTTTTATAATTGATGTGAAAAACCTTGGATTACAACTGTTTCAGGTTATGCGTTGTGTGGAAGTTGTTGCTTCACCAAATCAATACCCACTGGTTCAAAGTTCACGAGGTCAAAGGTCATGTGAAAGATGTTCACGGTGTGAATGAGCTACTATGTGCAATACAGTCCAAGGTTCAGGTTGAGAATGGGAAAGTTCCCTGTAGAATACGGAGAACTATTGATAAGGGAAATGAAATGGCTGTTAACGGATCACTGCAACTGGCTGTTGAAAAATGGTGGAGTCAGTTGAGCGGTGAGTGGAAAAGACCCGAGTTTATAAATGTCAGCACCTAGAAATGTTTGGAGTTAGCACTATCATTGCCAAGAAAAATACAGAAACACCATAGCACTGTAGCAATGCAACTGTGATACTAAGTTGACTGTCTATTTTGCATGGATTGAATGTCTTTGGGTATAAATTGTAACTTCATATTCTTTGTGTTTTTAGTAAAGATGCTACTATAAAAATGAGAGGTCAGATTGGATTAGCTTTCAACTGAATGATTGATAATTGATTGATAAGTATACATGTAATAGAATAAAGTTTCACAAAACTGAAAAGCAAAGTTCTTTTTTTACATAATACTACATATAGTAACATCATATTTACATGATAATGTGAAAAAAATTTCAGATGTAGGAAATCCTGCCAAACAGACCAGGTTACTTCACTCCATTTTATACAGCCACATTCTCCTGGGTGATTTGAGTTCAGCAGTGCTTCTTGTAGATGGTTTAATGAACACAGTATTACTTGGTGAACATAACATTGATCTACAAGCCGACTCTTCAGTCACTTCAGAAGTTGTGGTAATTCAAACACATTTCTCTACTTTTTAATTCCAGGATTTCCCATAAATGCCGAGAAAGTACTTCCTCTGGATATCATCTATTATATTTGGTTTTAAAATAGTTTAATAAAGTTTTTTTTTTGCTGTAGAATTTTGATTTTTTTAATGGAAAATCTTACAATTTGATACCTGAGTATAGTTTGGTGCATATAGTTCATATATAGTTCTTTGATATATTGATCTGTTTATGTATGTGCTGGATGGTGGATGCCAGTTAAGTTCTATTAGCACCAACAATGAATTTCAGTTAGATGGAAGCAAATTTTAATTTTTTAGAATCATTGGACCTTACGCAGCATTGGCATTCAGCCAGCCATAACTGTTGTGCAAAGCCTGGCACGCTTCATGGCAGCGTATTTTGCTAATAGTCCACTATATGTTCACCCTGTTCATGAACCATGCAGGAAATCATGTTTACAGTTACATTCAGTTTCATGTAAGTATGTTTTATCTGGTTATATTTGTCTAAGTCTATATTTATTGTAGGAAAAGATATATAATGATGTTAAAATGTTTTGTAGTCCTATTGTAATCACCGTGAAATTTAACTGTTTTCTCACCCACAAATTACAATGTATTTTGTAGCTAGTCGCATCATTCCTGTGCAACAATCTCACATTACAAGAGCTGTTACTTCTTGTGAACTGGAAGGTGTTTGGACATCTGGCAAAACTATGGAGATCTTTCTTCTAGCTGGACTGTTACCAGAAGCAGTCTGGTTTGCTAGTAAGATTGGTGATTGGAAAACAGCATTTCTTATTTCTGTAGCATACCAGCATCACAGAAGTATGGCAAAGAATGTCTATTTAAGGTGTGTGAGAATGTTCTATTATATACTTTAAATAAATTAAGAAATGAAGAAGTTTCTTGTGTTTTAAAGAGTAGCATATATATCAAAAATCAAAACAAACCTTTCTGGTAATTGTTTTTAGGTCTCAGGGATTTTTGGAAAAAAATTAAAATGTATGCAAATGTACATGTAGTGTCATCTTTTTTAGGAATTCTCCAGATTTGAAATTGCCACATAACCTGAAACCAGATTTCCTGATGTTCAGTTATTTAACAGATAGGTTTAATTTGAATTCTACCAGACAGCAATCAGGTATAAAAACATTTGTTGTTAAAAAAAGATTTAGATATTCAATTCAAGTGTGAATAATGTAATACTGGTGTTGCATAATCTTAAAACTAATCTTGGTCTTTGGAAAATTGTCTACCTTAAAAAAACAACACTTTAGATTACTACAGTATGGTGTGTAATTGATATTATCTATTGTATTATTAAACATGGTTAAATATCTGGTGCATTAGTTTTCTTTTTGTGATATGGTTTTGTTTATTTATATATTAAATATTTTTATTTGTTATAATTGTTAACATCGTGTATTTAAAGGTAGTATAGTATAGTATAGTAGAAATTAAAAAATACAGATTACCAAACATGAAAACCACATGCTTCTCATAGGGTGCATTGATTCTGTTACTTGATTGTTGGTGTCCAGAATAGTAGATGTACATGGATTGTATATAACATGAACTTTTAATTAAGGTAATGGATGCAAACATAACATTGTGTTTTTACCAAGACTTTCGTTTTCATTTCAATATAGAACAAAGGTTTAGTAATCCATGTATTATTATGTTAGTTTACTATGTTTCCTTACGATATGTTTTCCCAGAAACTCTAATGATTGATGATGAAACCAACATCACCAAGTTAAAGGAATCTCTTGGTGACCTCCTTATGTCTTCAGCCATATGCAATCTTAATGTGACGTCAAAGCTTCTGCGATCTTTGGTTGATAAGCTTATCAACACCGTTTCTAGTTTCCCTGTGATGGTCACAGAAGAATTTTATCTACCAGCTCCTCCTGTGTTCTGTCCACAACCTGCTGCTAGTTCTCAGGTAGTGGTTCAAAGTTATTTCATTGCTAGCTCCCAGGTAGTTTTACAAGAATACATGTAATTCTGTAATGTATTTGGATGTCTGTATATGCAAGTATCAGCAAGCCTGCACATCGCATGACATCTATATGCAGCATAATGTTATTATATGCAAATGGATATTGCTATTTTTATACACTTTAGCAACTTTGTTGCTTTAGTTAGATAGTGAAAGTACTATTTAAAAACTTGATATATGAGTATTTGGGAAACATATCACTCACTTTGGCATTTTTCCTTAACATAATTTTAAATTTCACAAAATACTTTTAAATGATGATGTAAATCTTAATATTATGATGTTTTGTAATGTTATTGTAGGACACACTAACTACTGATGGTTATTATGAAACAAATCTTCGACAAATAGTTTCTAGTCTTCTGCAAGAGATTCTCCTTGTAATGGAATCGTCTTCTACGACTGTGCCTTTGGCATCACTCTATGTTGTGCTACTGAGAGAAGCACATCAAAAAAAGGCATCGTTTCAACAGGTATTTTGAATTGTGCAATAACGATTATGTTCTATAAATAACAATGCTTATTAACCCTGGTATATTTAAACAAACTTGTACCGCTGGCTGTAACTGAATTATGGAAAAAAGCATATGAGCGTTTTCTTACTTTGTGAAAACTCAAGAATTTAATATAATCAAAGAATAATGACCTACTGAAGGTAATTCTTAACTAGTTTCCCCATTTACAAGTACTACTGGACATTTTTAAGCATTATCTGCTTGTCTCATATGTACTTACCCACGTAAATAAGTTGATTTCTGCAAATTCCATGGTGTTTCAAAAAACAAGTATTTTTACTTACTAATTGACATATTGGATTTACTGTAATGTACTATGTCTTACATGCCAAGTCACAATTTTAATGTTTTTAATATTATTTCTATTAGCTGAATGTGGATGACCAGTGGTAACATACTTTTGGTATCTTTGCAGGCTCAGTTTGCTGATCTTCCTCCGGTTCTGCTATCCTTTGCACAGTTAGAATCTCCTTTAGTAGCCTATGCTAATGATCCATCACTAAAGGCATCTTTGTCAAGTTTTCAGGATCTTTGTTCTATATTGTGGTTGCTACATGCAAGAGACAAGCTATGCTTGCTGCTGAGAAAAGATCAGGAAGTGCTAATCAAAGACTACAGTCGAAACAAAAAGGTGAGAAATGTAAATAAATTAAAAACATTGAAGGAGCCTTGTTGTCAGTTGTACTGATGCAGTAGTTTGTTTGTAAGTAACTACAATAAATTTGTTTTATAGTTTATTGCATATATAAATGGATCGTATTGAAAATGAATGAACAATAATATACTTCTACTGATGAAACTTATTGTAAAAAGTTATACAAGTACCCTATTCAACTTTATGTTAGCTTTATCAATGCGTTAAGTGAAAATAGTAATGTTATAATAGAAATGTTGAAATACTGATTATAAGTTGCACTATAAGCATTATTCTGCTAGAGACTGCTTGTCTGTGATGAATTATATAATAATATCATGCTAATAATTTTGTTTATTAATTTCAAGAAATACGCTTCTCTTAAAAGACAAGAAGATTGGTTGAAGCATCGTCAGTTGTGTCTTTCCTGGGCATTGCATGTCCTACCATTCTCAGCATACCTGAAAGATCAGGGCGAGATGCACAGCATTGCGCTCTCATTGCTAAATGAGTTACCTCCTAACCAAAATGTTGCTGACGTCTTGGCGCTTCACTTTCGAGATCTGGACTCGTTAGAAGCTGAAGTCCAAGAAAGGCTTGAGAATCTGCTGAAAAAATGGCAACAAGTAACAATTGAGATTGGACAACCAAAGAAATCAGAAAAACCTTGCAAGAATGTAGGGATGAAAAAAATTTCTTTGTCAATGTACTACCGCAAAAAATGTCAGAAAATGGAAGGTTATCTTGAGAAGAAATCCAAAATTTTTGGCTTGTATGAAGAGTGGGTTTTTGCTGATATCAAGAAGGAAAATTCATTTGTGACTACTGGAGCAAGACCATTTGAGACGGAAGAAGTCTATGTGCAGTTTCTTTCTACTGTATATGAAATATGTTTTTCAAAACTATTGGAAGATAACATGGACCAAAACATACCTCTGTTGTCAATGTTTTCCAAAAAGTTACAAGAAAAGTATGTGCATTCTGTTACCAGACAAGCTGCATTGAATTTGCTACACAAACAGAAAGAAGTTACTACAAGAACATCTTCACCATTTGCAGAACTCTCTCTTCAAATGCGAGAAACTGTGACACCCTCGATCACTTCTCAGCCCAAGCAGAAGTCCATAAAATCTAGAGGACTGTTTAGAAGTTGGAGCACTAGTGATATAACTCCATCAAGAAAAAAGGTAAAAACTCAGCCAAGAATTCTTTTTAAAAGATCCAATACTGATGTTGATGTACAAAAAATTCCAAAGGCATCCATGTACTCCCAGCTCGTGGAAACTGATGGTGAATCTGGCTCAAGGCAGGGTCATGATAATGTCAGTGAAATCAATGCTGGGTCATTGCTTCGAAGTATGAGTCTTTCAATGTTGGATACAATTGGTAATCAGCCTCTATCAGTTCTCAGTCCTGCTGCTCAGAGGTCAGCCATTGAAGGGGAGTTAGGAGTCAAATATGTTCCGCTATATAACTTATTGCAATGGTTGGCACAATGGTCCAATAGGCATCATCCTCTTGGCAGTGCAGACACACCAAGGCAGCTGCAACCGTCCATGAGTGTTAAAGTTGATACTGTGATTTTAATACGGAGCTTATGGTTGTTGGAAGAACGACAAAAATTAAAAAGAACAATAATAGCTGTTAGTAATATTACCAATACTGTAGGAAAGCCTGTGCATGGCAATGATAATAATAATGCTAATGATAAAGACCCACCTACCAATAAAAATAACTGTGGCTCAGTTCCAGGCAAAGCTGGGTCAGTCACAATTGCTTCTGATGACTCAGAAATTACAACAAATCAGAGACTTACTATTGTCTCTGATTTAAGCTCAAATAGTAGTTTTGATCCTACTGCTCAGCGAATGGCTATTGCATCAGATCAGGGTGCTTCTAGCTCCAGTGGAAAGAAAAGACTGGAGGTTGAATCAGACAGACCATCGATGCTTTCTTCATTCGGTACAGAAATGTCACTTGAGATAGAATCGGATGTGGCCTCAATGGCCAAGCACTATGGTATGATATTACGAGAGAAACTGTCACCACGTCCACCTACACCTGATGACAATGCAACAGACATGCAGGGTTTGCAAACTTCTAGTCCGCAGAGTCTCATTGCTTCTGTTCAGGGTAGCTGGCACCAACAGGGGAGGCCTTTTAGTATGGAGGGAACTAAACAAACAGGACCTAAAAATGAAAGGTAATTTATGTGTAAAAAAATTATCTGAGATTATTACTCAACACACTGCATATTTATTTCATTCAGACGGCTTGATAGTTGACACTCGCTGTACCAATCATTATCTAGTTAAAACACTGCCTTAGGTTAGAATAACTATGATCAGGACGGTGATAATGCTATAACATATAAGCCCATATTTACTGTAGTCATATGGATTTAATTGCATTTGCAGCAAATTAAAAGCAGAAAGCTTTTTATGCTTACATATTTTATTGTATTCTAGCAGTATTTGTGTTTAAAGAATTGTATTAGTATATCATATTTTTGTTTTATGTTATTACAGACATAAATCTCCAGACTCTGAAGATAGTTCTCTTAATATTAGCTCACTTGAGGATTTGACTGACTTGGAAGTTACAATGTTAACCAAAAGGTTTGTTAAGTATTTGTTCAGAGAACTGTAGTTGCTTCATATAATATGAAAATCATAATGGCAGTTAATCAGTTGACTGTTTCAAATGGCTCAGTTTAATCCACAATGGAGAAAAGTGTTCAATATCACTTTCATCACTGCTGAATTAAAAACATTTTCAGTGCACTTGTAGGTAGTAAGAAACTTATGTAGTCACTATATTTATTAAAAATGTTAAGTAAGTATGTATAATTTTAATTCAGTGTACAATTAATTTCCGGCAGCTTTTCAGGCAGGTTAAAAGTTTACTTTAGTTCTGCAATAAGTTTTTTTTTTGTAGAAAGTCCACTACAGAGACTGCAGTAGATATGTTTGTCGAAGTTGAACTTCAATCACCAGTTCCCCTGAGTCCTCAAAGGTTGTCTGTTAAAGTTGAAGAAAAATCATCCACTCTTGGTCTGCAACAGGCATTAGAAACTTCAATAACAACAAAGAATGACACAGAACATCCAAAGATGGGGATGATGTCCCAATCACAGAAGGAAAATTCAGATGTTACTAAACCTCAGTTGCGAAGTTTAGAAATTCAGCTGCCTGGAAATTATAACCAGGTTTGTGATTCAGAAACCTCAGTTACTATAGAAGATGCCAGAGAATCTCCTGTTAAAAAATTTAACTTGCAAACTCATTCAGAAACATCTTTAACCACTGAAGATGATGATAGGTTGACACCAGTCAACCAAACAAATAGGACCAGTAAAAGGTCAGGACAGTGTGACTCTGACTCTAAGTTATTGACCAAAGTCAGAGATCAAGTTTCGACAGTCAAGAGGATTACTGAATCAGAGTCATCATTACCTACTGATGATGACAGACTTAGTCCATCACCTGTGAAGGATGTTCTAGCGGAAGCTGCACGTGCTGTTAATACGGATGATTTTTCAGTACAACTTCAAAACATTGTCAGATCTGAACTAGCTAAGGTCATGATGGTGAGTTATGGTTTTGTTTCTAGACAAAGTTTTTAAACCTCTTGAGCAAGATATTTGCATGTACTAAAGTGAAATAAACCGGCCAGTCAATCATTTAATTAATTGCAATTCATCTAATTTAGTGATTTTTTCATTAATGCCAATGATTGAATTGCGAGATTAATTGAGTTCATTTTGTAACCAGCTGCCATTTGCTAACATTCCTTGTTTTTTGTGTCTCTTTTTATGTACATATAAATGTTTGCTGTACTCTACTAGGTTCAGCATGATAGTATTATGGGTCTACTAGGAGTTGATTGTTCTGGTAGAGCTCAACAGCAGACACAGTTAGCTGGTTATAAGCATCCACATCAAATTATGAGTAGCAATCAGCAACCACAACTTCAAAAACCTACTCCACTCAGGAAAGAATTTCCAAAGCATTTTACACCAGTTAAAACTGCTGTAAAGGAGCTACAAAATCTACAAAGACATATGCCTCCAAAAATTCCTATAGATATGACTGAAACGGACTTAAAAACTGAAACGGACTTAAAAACTGAAACGTCTGAATCTGAAGTAACAGAAAAAGAGATGAATAATAAATCAGTGCCTTTTAAAATGCCATTACTACATTTGCAAAGGAAAGAGGAACCTAAAGCTATACATTCAATGAAAAGTGATCCAAGTCTTGCTAAACTCCCTCAGATTTTTGATATAGAGCAGAAATGTCTAAGGGCATTTGAGAAAACCCAAATACCTGTACCACAAGCAATGAATGCAGTTAATGATTTGGAGAAGAGTTGTATACCAAAGATGCCTTTGTTGCAGTTAAAGAGTAATTTTACAAATTCAAAATTTGGAGCATTTAGAGCACCAGTACCAAACACCGATTTATCTGCTGACATACAAGTCAGTATAGAAGGAAGCAGACCTACTGAAACAGCTAACCAGCAAGTTGGTCAGCAAGAAGATGATAACCTGGCATCTGCAAATCACTACAAGGACATGCGAATGTTAAAACTTAAACCATCACAGGAGATCATATCATTGATTCCACCAGAGGAAACACTGGAATACTTTTGGCAAGACAAGCAAGATGAATTGCTTAGAAATCAGTACTTAACAAAATTTAATGTACAGTTGCATGAGCAGGCAGAACGTATGAGGAACAAGTCCCAGCAAATGGAAGATGCAGAACATCTGAAGAACAAGTCACAACAAGTGAAAACTAATTGTGGCATGAAATTATTGAAGGTGGATGATATGAGAATTGATGTAGATATAAGGTGAATTTATTAATTAGTGTGACTTTAATATATGTGTGTGCGTGTGTGTGTCTGTGTGTGTGTGTATATGTATATAAATATATAATTCAATTTTTGTTGTATGCATAATTCGTTAGCGCAGTAGGTAGAACAGGTGTTAAACTTACCATGTGGTCCCCGAGTTTGAGGCCATGCAATTTCTAATTATTATTCAAGTGATTTTAAACATGACAGATCTCTTTAGAAATTCTAGTACGTCTATCAAGCATTTACTTGTAAAGCTGTAGTATTGGTTGCAATGAACAACATGATATTAGTTGGACTGAAATATTCAACATCTTGCACTCCCTTTTTGGGAGTGAACAGGTTTATAAATATTATTTTAATACTGTTTTCCTTTCTGTTACAGTCAAAAAATTAAACAAGAAAGTGTTCAACCTCCAGTTCAAACCAATATTGCCTCTGATAACATGTCAAAAGTCTCAACAGACGAAATGAAAGATGCCACTGAAGATGAATTACAAATTGTGCAAGTGGAGGTAGGCATAAAAATAAATATAAAGCATACGGGATTGTAGCTTAATTTGAAATGTTGTGATGTGTCGTTTCTGCGTGTTGGTTAAATAAGGACCCATTTTTATGCCCATCTTACATAGTGCATTGTCAGGCGTATCACTTTCTTTGTTTTACGATAACAGCCTCAGTTTTCATCAGATCAGCTAATATTAGTACAGGGTAAATACAGGTCGTGTAATTTTTCAACGTGGCAGATTTTTTTGTTCTTGGGACAGTACTCGCAATAACATATTCAGTTTTTATACGAACGGATTTGTGAAGGCTTTAAATATTTATTCCTGAAAGAGTATGTCATCGTGTGTCACTTTCATGGAAGACAAAGCATTGAATGGACGATTCGATGATGGATTCTCGAAAGCCATAGATTTGTGGTAAATGGTAAATACAGTCAAAGTACAGGTCATTTGACCTGGATCATTTCCAAGATGGTGGACAGGTGGCCATGTTTGTTCTTGAGATGATATGTTGCAATAGTGCTTCATATTCAATACAAGGCATGTAAAGGTCAAAGTGCAGGTCAGGTACAATTCTTTTAACATGAATTATTTCTAATATGGCTGACTGGCGGCCTTATTTATTTTTGAGAGGCCACACCACTTTGTGACACTTTTCATAGAGATGAAGCACTGACTGGGCAATTTGAAAGTGGAATCATAAAGATGATAGGTGTTGGGTGTGATTTTGAATTGACCTTAAACTTACAGTGGGTCAAATGCCTATTGAAATCTTAAACATTTATTGTATACGGGTTGCAATGTGTTGTGATCCCAGGGATGTGATGGGCATCTGACTTTGCAAATGTCTTGTTGGCTGTTAGATTTCAGAGTAAGTTCTACTAAATTGTCACTCACTCACTATCGCATTTTTTTCTTCTCACTACATTCTATTCCATTATTTTACTCATTTCGCTTACTTAATGTATTACTTATGCTTATTTTTTTTCTGCCTTTCTAACAAAAGCCAGGTTTAGCTGCTTTGTTACCAATCTTTGATAAACCTTGTCATATAATGCAACCACACATTACCAAGCAATCATGCAGCAACAGAATTGGAAACATTGGAACAAAACATAATAAAGATTCTGGAAACATAGTTTGCGAACGTCCTGTTACAACTGATCCTCCTAATGATAAATCTACAGGTAACATGCAAGCTACTGAAGGGCAAAATCTGGAGGGAATTCTAGAAGTAGAAATCCCATTCTTACCTAATGAACCAACCACTTCTGACTCAACTTTAGCTGATTCTTTTAAGCCATTGATAACACCCAACGTGAGAAAGAACATTCAAGAAAATATGGCAAGAGTTATAGCCATGCACAATGAGAGTCTCAGTAAGGAGGTAAAGCAAGTAAAAACTAAGAAAGCCATTGAAAGTGAAAAGTTGCAAACAACTGAAGTACAAGTCTTAGAGAACAATAGAAAAGTGAAAATGCCATCATTTTCCGATGACCTCACAGATTTTTCTACATTGGCTTCCACTGGGCTAACTACACCATTAGTAGTAACTCGAAGTATTACCCATAATATCCAAAGAAATGTGGCTGAGGTTTTAGCCATGCACACTGAGAATGTTAGTAAGGAGGATGAGCAAACTAGGAAAAGTATTCAAATTGAAAAGAAGTTGCATCATACTGAGGAACAAGTGTCAAACAAAGTTCGTGAAATAAGCATAGCAGCAGATTCCAAATATGACACTATTTCTGATTCGACACCTTCAGTCATTTTATCTAAACCTTTGGTTTCTCCAAGCTTGAGTAATAATTTTTCTCAAAATGTAGAGAAAGGTGTATACACACACACTAAGAATCTCACAAAGGAGCATGACCATCTGCAAAATAGAAGCAATATTCAAAATGAAGACAAGTTGCAAAAAACTAAAGTGGAAGTCCAAGAGAAAATTACCAAAGCAAAAATACCATCATATATCAATGAACCTACTGTTTCTGACTTGTCAGCTTTAGCTGCTTATTCAAAACCACTGATAACACTAGGCATCAGAGATGGTGTTCAAGAAAACATGTCAAAATTCAGTGAAAATAGTAAGGAGCATGAGAAATTGCAACCTTTAGGTTCATTGGCTGACTTAAAGGTTACTGAAAATTCAATATTACCACAAGAAAAACAGACATCTATTACAATTAATGAACAAAGGAAATCAACTTCACAAATGTTAACTGATACTCTCAAACGACTATCTTCAGTGTTGGTGGAAGGCCATTGCATAAAACCTTCGGATATAAAAAATAAAGGAGGACTTTCCAAGGATAGTTTTAGGTGTACTTCACGTGTAACGATTACCGATCAAAGCATTAAATCATTAAGCAAAGACAATACTGAACAAACTTCAATCCTTCCATCAGAACTATTGAAAAATCACAGCATGAGAGATAATGTTCCCTTAATTGAAGAGAAAAACATAGTTATGCAGACTGATAATCTCTCAAAGGTTCATGAACATGCAAAAAGTAGAAACATTATTCAAAGCGAAATGAACAAGCAGATTTATGAACATGTGTCAAACAAATCCCAAAAAGAAGAAATAACAGCTGTTTGCAAATCTGACATGTCAGTGTCAATTCCTTCCGAACCATTATTATTTCAAAACATAAGAAATAATATTCCACATGTAGAGAAACATCAAGCCATGCACATTAACAAGTTCTCAAATGAGCATGTGCTAAGTGAAAAAAATGTTCAAAGTGAAAAGAAGTTGCAAAATAATGAGGATCGTGTATTCCAAGATACCACTGTTTTTGACAAGTTAACCTCGATCGTTCCATCTGAACCATTAGTTAATCAAAGCATGATTGATAATATTTCACAAGATGAAGAAATAAGTCTAGACTTACAGGCTGATAACCTCTCAAAAGGGAATAAGAATGCACAAAGTATAAACAAAGTTCAAAGTGGAATGGAAAAGTTACAGTGTAAGGAAGAGCAAGTGTCAGTTTCTGCTAACTCAACTGTTTCTGACATTTCAATTTCAGCCATTTCACAGAGTCCAGTGATACACACAGATAATTTCGCACAGGAACATGAGTATGCAAAATTTAGAAACTCTGCTCAAAGTGAAATAGACAAGTTACAGCATAGTAAAAAGTATGTGTCAAAGAATATTCAAGAAGTAGAAATAGTAGCAATTTTCATAGACCCCACAGTTTCTGACACACCAATTTCAACCATTTCACAGGAAAGTCCATCCATGCATACTGATAATCATGCAAAGGAACATGAACATGCACAAACTAGAAACACTATTCAGAGAGATGTGGGCAAGTTACAGCAAAGTGAAGAACAAGTGTTAAAAGTTCAAGAAGTAGAAATAGCAACAGTTTCCCCTGACTCCACTGTTTCTGACACACCAATTTCAACCATTTCACAGAAGAGTCCAGTGATGCACACTGATAATTTTACACAGGAACATGAGCTTCCTGAAGCTAGAAACACTGTACAAAATGAAATGGGCAAGTTACAGCATAGTGACGAACCAGTACCAAAACAAATTCGAGTAAAAGAAGCGACAGTTTCCCTAGACTCGACTGTTTATGACACACCAATTTCACAGAAAAATCAAGCCATGGCCACTGATTATCATGCAAAGGAATATGAACTTGCACAAATCAGAAACATGTCTCGAAGTGAAGTGGAAAAGTTGCAGCAGAGTGAAGAGCAAATTTCAAAAATTCAAGAAGTAGGAATCGTAGCTGCGGCAGTTACCCTAGTCTCCACTCTTTCTGACACAGTCATTTCTCAGAAAAGTCCTGCTATGTACATTGATACTCTTGCAAAAAAACATGAACATGCTCAAAGTAGGAACACTGTTCAAACCGAAATGAGCAAGTTGTTGCGTGGTGAAGAACAAGTGTCAATGAAAATTCAAGAAGTAGAAATGGTACCAGTTTCCTCTGACCCAACTGTTTCTGACACACCAATTTCATCCATTTCACAGAAAGGTCAAGCCATGCACATTGATAATCATGCAAAGGAACATGAACTGACACAAATCAGAAACACTTTTCAAAGTGAAGTGGAGAAATCGCAGCATAGTGAAGAACAAATGTTGTTAATTCCAGAAGTAGAAATTGCAGCTGTGGCAGTTTCCCTAGATTCTACTGTTTCTGATTCAGAAACTTCAATCATTTGTCAGGAAAGCCCTGTACACACTTGTACTCTAACGAAGGAACATAAACATACTCAAAGTAGGAACACTGTTCAAAGTGAAATGATCAAGTTACAACATGGTGAAAAACAAGTGTCAACGAAAATTCACGAAGTAGAAATAGCAGCAATTTCCCTGGTCTCTGATAAATCGATTTCAAGCACTTTACAAAACAGTCCAGCTATAAACATACACAATCTTGCAATTGACCATGAGCATCCTCAAACTAGAAACACTTTTCAAATTGAATTGGACAAGTTACAGCAAAGTGAGGAACAACTGTCAAAAATTCAAGAAATAGAAATAGCAACAGTTTCCCCTGACCCCGCTGTTTCTGACACACAATTTTCAACAATATCACAGAAGATCCCAGTCATGCACACTGATAATTTCGCACAGGCACATGAACATGCTGAAACTGGAAAGACTGTACAATATGAAATGGGCAAGTTACAGCATAGTGAAGAACAAGCATCAAGGAAAATTCAAAGAATAGAAGTAGCATCCCTAGACTCCACTGTTTCTGACACACCAATTTCGAACATTTCACAGGAACGTCGAGCCATTCCCACAGATAATCATGCAAAGGAACATGAACAAAGTAAAGTTTGCAAATTGCAGCATAGTGAAAACCAAATGTCAACAATTTCAGAAGAAATTGCAGCTGTGACAGTTTCCCTAGACTCCACTGTTTCTGACACAGAAACTTCAATCATTTCTCCAAGAAGTCCTGTGCACACTACTTATACTCTTGCGAAGGAGCATGAACGTACTCACACTGTTCAGAGTGAAATGAGCAGGTTACAGCATAGTGAAGAACAAGTGTCAAAGAAAATTCAAGAATTAGAGATAGCAGGGATTTCCCTAAATCCCACTGTTTCTGATACACCTAGTTCACAGAAGAGTCAAGTCAAGCATGCTAATAATTTTGCACAGGAACATGAACATAAACATGCTGAAACTAGAAACACTGTATCAAAGAAAATTCAAAAAGTAGAAGTAGCAGCAGTTTCCCTAGACTCCACTGTTTATGACACACCAACTTTAACAACTTCACTGGAAAGTCCAAACATTTACACTGATAATCTTACAAAGGAATGTGCTCAAACTAGAAACACTGTTCCAAATGAAATGGACATGGTGCAGCATAGTGAAGAAGAAGTGTCAGAGAAAATTCAGGAAGTAGAAATGGCAGAAGTTTCCCTAGATCCAACTGTTTCTGACACACCAATTTCACAGAATAGTCAAGCCATGCAAACTGATTATCATGCAAAGGAACATGAACATACACAAATCAAAAACACTTTTCGACGTGAAGTAGACAAGTTGCAGCATAGTGAAGAACAAATGTCAATAATTCAGGAAGTAGAAATTGCAGCTGCGGCAGTTACCCTAGACCCCACTGTTTCTGACACGCCAACTTCAGTCATTTCTCAGAAAAGTCCTGCCATGCACACTGACACTCTTGCGAAGAAACATGAACATGCTCAAATTAGGAACACTGTTCAAAGCAGAATGACCAAGTTACAGCTTATTGAAGAACAAGTGTCAATGAAAATTCAAGAATTAGAAATGGTAATAGTTTCCTCTGACCCCACTGTTTCTGGCACACCAATTTCAACCATTTCACAAAAGAGTTCGGACATGCACATTGATAATCTCACACAAGAACAGGGGCATGCAAAAATTAGAAACTGTTTTCAAAATGAACAAGTGGACAAGTTACAGCATAGTGAAGAATGTGTGACAAAGAAAATTCAAAAACTAGAAGTAGCAGCGGTTTCCCCAGACTTCACTGTTTCTGACGCACCCATTTCTGCCATTTTACAGAAGAATCCAGTCATGCACACTGATAATTTTGTACAGGAACATGAACATGCTGATACTAGAAACACTGTACAATATGAAATGGGTAAGTTACAGCCTAGTGAAGAACGAACAGTATCAGCAGTTTTCCTAGACTCCACTGTTTCTGACACACCAATTTCAACCATTTCACAGAAAAGTCCAGCCATGCACACTGCCAATCTTGCAAAGGAGCTTGAGCATGCACAAATTAGAAACACTATTCAAAGAATAGACAAGTTGCAGCACAGCAATCTTGTACAAAATGCAAACAATATCCAGAATGAAAAGAAGTTAAAGAAAACTGATGTACAAGTGCCAAAGAAAATTAATGAAGTAGTAATACCATCATTTTTCAATGAACCTACTATTTCTGTCTCATCAGCTTTAGCTGTTTCTTCAAACCCATTTATAACACCAACCATGAGAGATAAATGTGACATTCAAGATAATATGTCAAAGTTCATGACTGTACACACTGAAAACACAAGCACAGAACATGAAATAAACTTTCAAAATGAAGAGAAGCCCAATCTAATTCCAAAATTAAAGGAAACTGAACAAATCCAAAATAAAGTTATAACTGCAGTAAAAATACCATCAATTTTCAAGGAAGTCACTGTTGTTAACTCATCAGCTGTAGCAGTTTCTTCCAAATCAAACATGAAATATAGTATTCAAGGAAATATGTCAACAATCACAGCAGGGCACACTGGGATTGTCAGTAAAGAGCAGGAGCATTCAGAGATTGAAAAAGACATTAAGAAGCTGCGTAAAACTGAAGAATATCATATAAAGCCTTCTGATATTAGGAAAAAGGGAAGATCATCTGCAGCTGAAGTTAATTTCATTTCCAGTAGGAAAACTACTGAACCAAGTGGAGGTTGTGTTTACAAAGAGGTAACCCTGGACACTGATAAAACTGAAGGGAAAGTAAAGGACAAATGTCTTTCCAACGGTAGCTTTAAATCTGCTTCAGCTCTTAAAAAGAATGTTCCAACTCACAAACAGTTAATGTCAAACTCAACAGTGTTGACTGATTCTCTTAAGGGACTGCCCTCAGTAGTGAAGAAAGATCATTGCATAAAAGTATCTAGTATAAAAAATGATAGATGTCTTTCCAGTGATGACTTTTTATCAGATCCACTTCTAAATACTGCTGATGAAAATGATAAATCATTAGAAAGTGTTTTGAATATTGCTCATGTATCATCTTTAGCTGGCCAATCTAGTACAGCTAACTCATTACAGTATGGGCCAGAAGAATTAAAACATTCCCCTCCTGGTCTTGCTGGAACAACAGCTTTAACTGTTTCAAGTGCTACTCATATGACATCACGTCAAATGAGGAACACAATTAAACTAAATAGGGCTGACACTATGCCTCTTGAGAATATTGGAAAAGTGCTAAAGAAATTGCAACCTTTAAGTTCTGTGGCTGACTTGAAGGTAACTGAAAAGACAATATTACCACAAGAAAATCAGACATCTATTACAACTAATGAACAAAGGAAATCAAGTTTACTAGTTTTGACTGATTCTCTCAAACAACTATCCTCACTGTTGATGGAAAACCATTGCATAAAACCTTCGGATGTAAAAGATAAAGGACTTTCTGATAATAGTTTTAGGCGAACTTTACATGTAACAACTACCAATCAAAACATGAAATCCTTAAGCAAAGACAATACTGAACAAATTTCAGATGGATCTGTCA
>JAOXYB010048057.1:0-15464 GCA_028565635.1 Phoronis ovalis | reverse complement strand
CAAAAACTATGGATGTGTCTATTGAGACTGACAAAGAACAGAAACATGTAAAAACTATGGATGTGTCTATTGAGACTTATGAAGAGTATAAACATGTAAAAACTATGGATGTGTCTATTGAGACTGATGAAGAGCGTAAACATACAAAAACTATGGATGTGTCTATTGAGACTGACAAAGAACAGAAACATGTAAAAACTATGGATGTGTCTATTGAGACTGATGAAGAACATAAACATGCAAAAACTATGAATGCGTCTACTGAGACTGATGAAGAGCATAAACATACAAAAATTATGGATGTGTCTACTGAGACTGATGAAGAGCAGAAACATACAAAAAATATGGATGTGTATACTGAGACTGACGAAGAGCATAAACATGCAAAAACTATGGATGTGTCTACTGAGACTGACAAAGGGCAGAAACATGTAAAAACTGTGGATGTGTCTATTGAGACTGATGAAGAGCATAAACATACAAAAACTATGGATGTGTCTACTGAGACTGATGAAGAGCAGAAACATACAAAAATTATAGATGTGTCTACCGAGACTGATGAAGAGCAGAAACATGTAAAAACTATGGATGTGTTTACTGAGACTTACAAAGATCAGAAACATGTAAAAACTATGGATGTGTTTACTGAGACTTACAAAGATCAGAAACATGTAAAAACTATGGATGTGTTTACTGAGACTTACAAAGATCAGAAACATGTAAAAACTATGGATGTGTCTATTGAGACCGATGAAGAGCATAAACATACAAACACTATGGATGTGTTTACTGAGACTGATGAAGAACATAAACATACAAAAACTATGGATGTGTCTATTGAGACTGATGAAGAACATAAACATACAAAAACTATGGATGTGTTTACTGAGACTGATGAAGAGCAGAAACATACAAAAACTATAGATGTGTTTACTGAGACTGATGAAGAACATAAACATACAAAAATTATGGATATGTCTACTGAGACTTGTGAAGAACATACAGAAACAAAAACTGTGGATGTATGTACTGAGACAGGTGAAGAACATAAAGAAATAAAACCTATGGATGTATCTACGGAGACTGATGAAGACCATACGCATATAAAAACTATAGATGTGTCTATGGAGACTGAACAGAAACATATGAATACTGTAGGTATGTTAACTAAGATCAGTGAAGAGCACAAATACTTAAAAATTGTAGACGTGTCTACTGAAATCACTGAGAAGTTTAGACGTACAAAATCTATGGATGTGTCTACTGAAACTGACGAAGAATACAAACAATTGAAAACTATGGATGTGTTTACTGAGACTGGGGAAGACCATGAACATGTGAAAACTAAAAAAGTGTCTACTGCTACTGAGGAAAAACAAAAACATACGAAAACTGTGGGTGTATGTACTACTACTGATGAAGAACATCAATATAAGAAAACCATTAATGAGTCGACCCTAACAACTGCATTGATTCAAACAAAAGATAAATATGTTGAAGCTGATGAGCATGTTGGTTTGCTTACTGATACAATGAAAAATAAAGATTTTGGTGTGCAGTCTTTGGCATTAGACACTGTCGAGTCATCTTCACAAATTAATGCAGTCTCGTGTGAAAAATCTGTACAATATGAATTAAAGAATAATTTGATAGATGCTTCAACTGGGGAACATAAAGATATTAAAGATGTGTCTACTGAAATTGATGAGGAGCACAAATATTCAAAAATGATAGATATTTCTACAGAGACAGTAGAATTGACCAAAATGAAAGATGAATATGTTGAATGCAACGAAATGTTGCATGTGAAAAGTGTGGAGTTAAACAGACAAGTAGCAATACAAGATACTAGGACTGAAGTGGTGGATGTTTCTACCGAAACAGCAACACTGATGAAAATGAAAGATAAATCTGTTGAAGCTGATGGGCATATTGATTTGCTTTTGTACAAAGAATCTGGAGTACAGGCTGACCTTTCATTGGCTAAATCTTTGACATTTGATAGAATGGTGCAATGTGATCAGATACATTCTTTGGATGCATGCTATCAAACAGTGCCTGTGAAACATGCTGAGTTAGGAACACAAGTTATAACACATGAAAAAACAACGAAAGTTATGGATGCATCTACAGAAACAACAAGATTGACCAAGATGAAGAATGAATATTTTGAAGCTGATGAGCTTAGGAACAAATTTGGGAATATCAACTATGGACATGATGATACGACACAATCGGGTAACTTCAGTTTAATAGATTCTAGTTCACAACCCAAGCCTAAGACTAAAATCGTAGATAGCTGGTTACAATATGAGAGGTCTGTTTTTGAAGACTCCGGAGTGGAGATGAAGACTGTTGACTCAGTGTCTCAGATACAAGATGAAGATGCTACTCTCACATCAGTAGGAAGAGTACTGGAAATGACTGAATCAATTTTAACAAGAGAGCCTAATCAAACTCAAAAAGATAAATTTGCCAAGTCTCATGATGGTTCTAAAGAAGTAAATGATGGGCTTAGTTCTGATGACAAAAATTACAGCTTGGTTTTTGAGTCGATACGCAAACCAGTAAATCAACCTATGGGATTTGCTAAGCCTACAGCTGTTGGTTATCAAAAAATGCAAGTTACTTCATTAGTATCACAGCCAACTGCTTTGTCAATGATTGACTCAAGTGTTCAGGTTGATACTTATGTAGAGCCTGAACAAATGACTAGAAATGTGGCCACCCAAGCTACTTGTATTGATAATATTAAATGGACACAATTTGATGAAACAGAAACAAAGGATAAAGGATTTAGGAACAGAATAATTGAATCCTTAGATCTAGCTATTCAACACAACATAGAAGACAATGAAAGTGTGGAACCTTTCCAAGTGAAGGTAGATTTAAAGAAACGTAGTTATGATATTGAGAAAAAACAAGCACCTGCTGTATCTGCAAGTCTTGTTTCATCTAAACATTCGGAATCTAATAGCAGAACAAATCAAAAATTGCCAAAATTTCTTTGCAATCAAAATACTATAGAAAGCATAAAAATACCTTCTAAACAGACGCACATATCTCATCCAAGGAATACTCGTGTACAATCTAATATAACACAAACCAAAGATATATCTATAGAAGAAACAAATAGCACGACTGAGGCTGCAGTAGCTGAAAATGCTGTTCAAACAAAATGGAGTGTTAATATAGCAACACAATTGGAACCAACTGACATGGATGGACTGGCACAAAACACCATCATGTTTTCTCACCCATTGCCATCTGTAAATGTGCAGAACACTATATACTTTTCAAATGAGTTTGCTAAACCATTTTACAGTAAGTCTAAACATTCATCTGGCTTACAGTTTCACAATGGAGAGTTGCTCCTTTCCCCTGATATTGATGTTAACCTGCCAAGAAGTGTGAATAAAGGTGTCAGTGCCAAAACCCATTCTAGACATTGTAAGTTGCAAGTCGGCTCTCCAAGATTAGATTCAGTGGATTCATTTACACAGTTTGAATCAAGAAAGCATGAAATGTCATCCCAGGTATGTTATAAATCTGCTGCAAGTTCAGCACAGTGCAACATATTATATGATATGCAGAAACCAAAGGCAAATTTAAGCTCAGTGCAATGTGATTTACTACCTAAAAAGCCACACATGCATTATAAAAGTTCTCAAATATATATGCCAGACACAAGTACAAGTGGAATACAGTGTGTGCTACTCACAGATGCTACTAAGAGACCTAATAGACTATCCCTCCGAACTGCAGCAATCCAGACTTTTGATCTTCTAAATACAAGAATGAATTATAGCCGACCTAAATGTGTTAGCAAAGGTGTTCAGCTACTCAGACATAGGATGGTGCGTTCCGCAACCCAGACTGATACGCCGTTAGAGGTATGGCAGCTTTACATTACATCAAACAGTTTATTTAATAGTTTCTTTTGCATAAAATCTTCAGCAATGTGTATGGGTTACATGTTGCTCTTTCTTTTAATAAACTTGTCCATGTTTTGGATGGTTGCATTCATTGTTAATTTTATGTCCAGTGTAGTACATTTTTTCAACTTTATTCACTACAGATTTATGGATCTGCTGATCCAAATAATAGTTCAAAGATTGTTACTACTTCTCCAATACTTTCAAAAGCAATCTCACCTGATACTAAACATTCCACACCACCAAAGCAAAAGTTTATCAAATCATCTGCTGTAACTCTCGGGTCTTGCACAAACTCAAAAGATAGGATAAGCCTTGAGCCTGGTCATCCCAAGACTTCATCATTGAAGAAGCAAACTGTAGTAGTATCATCAAAATCTGGGGGCTATGTCAAATCAAATGATAAAATGCAAAAGCATCATGCTAAAAGTGAGGAGTGTCAAGCTGTTTGTTACGTAATGGAAAAAACTATTGAACCAACTTCACAAATGCAGGCATCTGTAATAAGCAGAACACCAATACCAACACCAAGTTATCCTGAAGAAGTTTTCTTGGAAATGGATCCTACTACAGTCAGAAAAGCATTACTTGATTCCCCAGCTAACTCATCCAGAAGCAAAAATAGCTCTCCATCCACTGCACAAAGTTCACCATGTACTGCACAAAGTTCACCATGTACTGTACAACAACAGGTTTCCTCAGTCAAAAGTAGAACTCCTTCTGCACCAAGTAATGTGCAAGGACAGGTTTTTTCAGGAAAAAGTAGATCTCCCTCTCAACCAAGTAATGTGCAAGGACAGATTCCTTCAGGAAAAAGTAGATCTCCCTCTCCACCAAGTAATGAAGGACAGGTTAATTCAGGAAAAAGAACACCCTGTGCATCTTCTAATAATTGGTTCTGGAAACCTGACATGTCCATATCACCACCTATGTTTGTCAATAACATTTGGTGGAATAAACATGCCATGTTGCCTCAATTCTGTAATGTAAGTTATTGTAGAAATACCCTGTATGTACAGTTTTGTTGTGTTTTTTGAGATTTTTTTATGTAAGCTGATGGGTAATTTTTTATACTTTGCCGTACTAGCCTGCTTTTCTTCTCAGCAAAACTGCTTATCTTGCTTAACCTCTCCAAGCTTTTGCCTTACTTTATATTTGTGTCTAATTAACTTTTTTTTCAAGTTTTAGATGTGTTGTATTTCTATACAAGTAATTTCTATACTTACTGCGTATTAATTTGAGAGCACTTATAATACTTTGTTGCAAAATATTTTTACTTTGTTTAACATGATTGTGTTTTGTAGAAGCCAGACCCACATGAGACTGAGCAAAAATTACCTGCAAAGAAGAAAACCCGGTCACTTAGTCCACAACCACCAGCACCACCTGAAGAACTGTCAGAAACCACAGCAAACAATTCTCCACGTATAAATGATGAATTCAGTGTAGGAATGTATGAAGATGGACTTGAAACAGAGATAAAAATGCATCACGGATATATCATTGAGCCAGGTATATTTTTTCACCTCTTGCCTGTGTTTAGATCAGTTATATTTACATGTAAATATGTCCAAATTATTTTATTTTTTCCTATTTATAATGTTTCATTGATGCATGCAAGTTACAATTTATACAGAATTACACAATAAAAGGCAATAGTTTTCTATGTTACACAGTATTTTTTGCCATTTATCAATATGAGATCCATTTGTTTCCTAATATTATTATATGGTTATTAATTTTATCTGAATTGCTATTTTCCAGTGCTTGCATAATCTTTTTTTTTTATTTTGTTGTATCTTCCCACAATTAGCTTAGTTCGCTCCAAATTATTTTAACAATACCACATTCGCAAAATATATGAAACATGGTTTCGGAATGCCCATAGAACATCTGTTGCTATTTTTAATTTTCCATTTTTCAAGCCATGCTGTTGTATAAAACATTGAATTGAAAATGTCTCATTTTAGTGTCAATACTAACAGTCCAAGATACAACAAATGATAATTTTTCCAATTTAAATTGTTCTCCAGCAAGTTTTCCTCAATCTGTAATTCTCCTGTTGATTTTATACTTCTCAAGTCTCTGAATGCCTTGTAAATAACCTTAGCCATTACATTTAGTCCAAATTACTCTATATTCTCTGCTTTATGCAATGTGTCAAACATGTGAATGTTTTACATCTTATACTTGAGTAGCCAAGGTAAACATGTACAAAGAAGTTTTGTATGTTTTAAAAATAACAAAAATATATCCCAAAATTTTATTGTTTAAATTAAAGAATTGTTTTTAAAGTTTAATATCTGGGTCTATGCATAATTATGACATCATTCATTGAGATTTGTCATTTTATTGTGTACATCTTCTTTTTCTATAAAGCCTAATTTGTTTCAGGTACATTTGACGAGTACCTGAATGCAGAGGATCAAGATCCAAATGCTGCTGCTCATCTGAGAGCAGCAAAGGAAACGGCAAACCCGGTATGGCTAAATAGTTTATTTGGCTTTTAAAATATGAAAGTATTCGAATTTTTATTTTTGATCAGTTAATTACTGAACAACTAAATATGTTTTCTAGAATTTTGTAGAATGTATAACATAATTGTTAATTGTAGACTATAATCATTTAGATTATTCATTTGTAATCTTAGTTTATTGATCATTATTTTAATTATTGTGTAAAAATGGCTACAATGCAATTAAACAGACATTCAAGAAATTGTATATTGCATTCTTGTTAACAAATTTAGACTTCTTAAGCTGGCTGCAATACATTTTTTAAGAATCCTCTTCAAAATTTCTTTATTTGTAGATTCGTGTGGAAACTGATGTTCTTAGTCGAAGTCCCAGTCCAAACAGAGACCCTAAAGTAGTGCAAACTAGTACATGCATGAGTCCAGTCAGACTGGCAGAATATAGGGAAATTGGTTTGTATAACCATGATTACTTTCAAGTGAAACACATTTGTGTTTTTTTTCAAGTCTGTCATTTTTATCTTATGTAAACCAATTTTATCTAAAATTAATTTGTTTTGTTTGATTGACTACCAAAATGATGAAGAAGAAAATTACATGTTCGAACATGCAGATGATATAATGTTAGATGAAGTATCAGTTTTAGAAACCTTGTAGTAAGAACGTGGCTCCATGTAATGTTCTTAAATTATTCAGTGCTTGAAAGTAGCTTAAAAACATATGTTACTATTCAATTAAATATTTTCCATTGCTGTGCATATGTTTTATATAGATTTATAATACGAAAAATTGTATATGTTATTATTTTTCTGATGTACATGTTTTTGTTTTAGACATTTTTTTTCACATACAAGCATTAAATATTCCTAGCTTCCAATGGTGTTTAAATGCTTTGATTAAAAGATTTAGTTTATTTTGAAGCCTAGTTGATAATATTTAACGGTTGTTTGATTTTTACTTAGGAACTGACCCTATACAGGAGGCTATTAATGAGTATGCTGCAGCCAGAGGAGGACACATATTGGCACCTGACATTTATATGGGATTACGATTTGCAGATAAAGATGCACAGCCTGGATCAGATGTAGTTCCTTCAACAGATCAGGTAGGTAGTAAGCAATGGTTTTATTAGTGAAAGAATTGTAAAATTCTGATCTAACTTAATTTGAAAATTGCAATCTTTTTTAGCTTGTCATTGGGATATTCTATTAAAATGATGATATAGCTAAATTTACAATTTCATCAAGAAAATTCTGACTTAATGTTGATGTACAATCCTATACTTATTCCTGCTACTACTCATTACAAGGCAGAATAATCACTTGAGATAATAATGGTCATCCGAGTTAAATGTTGTTATCCTCCTGATTCCTATAGACCATATGACATCCTTTGTAAACCAAGTAAAGCGGGTTTTCTTTTCACTCTACAAAATTTCTATATCATGTCCTAGAGTACAAAATATGTTTACAGTAACATTAAACATTTCACAATGATGCCACTGCAGACAATCTTCTTATTTTGTAGAGTGTACCTGATGGTCGACAGTATTTAAATGTTGTCGATATAGATGATGCTTTATTGAATGAAATTGTAAAAACCCCTCCAAAATCTCCCGAGAGACCAATATCAGGCAGCAGTTTATCAAGTTCAAGGTCAAGAGGTAGATCCCTAAAAAAACATACTCCAAAAAAGCACGGCTCAGGAAAGCCAAGAAAACCAAGTCGATCGCCTGTCAAGTCAACAATGTCCGTGAATCCAAGGTCACCAGGAACACCATCACCAAATAGGAAGTTGAAATCCAAGTCTCCCACTTCTAGGTCACCTGGCCCTGACCCACTTACTGTAAGAATGTTAAGTAATGATTATAAATATAGGTGAGTGCTAAGTTACATATTTGAATGTGTTGGTCAACTATTGACAAAAGTTTACAGCTGATCAATAAGTTAAACAGTTGTTAATTATTAAGTATTTTGCAGTGGTGTGAACTAGAAGGCCCTTATTCATAAATGCAGTCAAATAATGCAAGTGTCCTGTTTATTAAGGTTGTTATACTTTGTACATTTCTGTAATCTGGCATTAGAAACTGCATATTGTTCAGTCTGTAAAATGATCCCTGATACTTTAAGAATCTTGTGTTATTTTCAAATCCAGGTATTCAAAAAATTATAAAATAGAACACTTTTACCAGATTTTTTTTATATATGAAGCAAAAGCATTAATGAACTCATGAGCCACTGTAAATCAAGTGATTACTGAACAAGTATGTTAAACATTATATTTAAATTTTACACATTAGTAACAAACTTAAAGCCAAGTTCATAAATGATGGAAAAAACAACAAAAAAGTATGGTATAGATTGAGGTCCACATCTATATAATGGGAGCATTTGGTTACCCATTTAGATTTGAGTTATGGAAGCTATTGTCTTCTTCAGCGATTGACTGAATTTCACTAAAAATCAGGATAGAGGAAATACTTTTGAGCATATATCTAACAAGAGAACACTAGGTATGGCACCACCAGTTGTGTGATGTATCTACACTGCAGGAATTGTGGCAGGAAGAGTGTTTATAATATTGCTGAAATGAATTGGAAGTACTGTGCTCAATTCTCTTGATAACTATCCTTACATAAGTGAGAAATTTAAAGATTTATAGCATTTTTGTAACAATAAATGTCACTGAAAAAAGAATTGCAAATATTTTGCAATCATTATGACTAGGATATGACATAGACCCCATTGTACTCAAAAACACAATTACATTACTTTGTTGTATGAATCTATACGTAAAAAAAATTTTAAGATTGGCTGCTGGATTATAGTTATATTTACTCCTGTTTGCCTTCATTTCTGATTCTTCTGGTAACAAATATGACATGAATTCCATTCAGTCTATTATGTGTGCACAAATTAAAATAGAAAGGTGGACTGACAAGTAAAAAAAACGACATTTTCTTTGCCATGAGATAAAAACTTGAAAAACCTGCCCCTTTCATTGAGCAACCCCAAAAAACCCACCCCTTTTCTGAATTAGATTGATAAAAGTCGAAACCACGTCCATTCAGGCTGAGTCTCCTCATATGGTCAAAGAGCACTCTCTAACACAGTCTACAGTGAAATTGCTTGAATTTTCTATATAGAAGCACTTGTTTTGTAGGGATACTGAGAAAAGGCAACCAGATGTAGCTAGAGCAACTCGCAAGAAATGCAGGACGGACATAATACGTCGTTTGAAAGAGATGGATGATCAGCTTGAAGCTATAACCCGAGTTAACAATGCTGTGGAACAAGACTTGCAGGATACAAAAATGGTACATCTGCTTCTGTGACTATAGCATGTTCTTTCACCACCGAAATGTTTTGAAGTTTGTTTGATAGTAGAAAAATGTTTCTTTTAATATTTTTATAATATTAATTCTTTTTTAAGAGTGTTGTACGTACAAGGTACATAACATTTGCTGTGTTGACTAATTTATCTAACAGGCCTACCATTGATGCAAGAGATACTTTTGTTCATGTAGACTCCTAATAATTATTAACTTTTAAGGACATGAAAACATTGGAGAACTTAACGGAAGCCTCATATCCAAGTGCTTATCCTCCAGCTAATGTGGCACAAAGTTCTCTCGGTCGAAGGTCTCCCGGTACAAAAACACCAAGTGGCAGGTCGTTATCTTCATCTCCAGTAAGAAGTGCCGGAACCCCTAGGTCACATAGTCCCGTAAGTATTGCTTTTTTAATGGAATGTAAATAGACAACTCAGTATAGGTTAGAATTTTTACTGCTAATGAGGGATTTGCAGAAATTACATTGAATGCCAACAGGTGGCAGAACATTTCTGTTAACATCTTGCAAAATGCATGTATTTTGCATTCAATGTGTAGTTTCACTAAGCAGGGGTAAACTATGTCTTACAAATGGACTGAAGACCTGATGGTTAGTGACATCTAGCATAGAAAGTTATTTGGAAATATTCATCTATCATGCCGCTCTCTTTAAATTAATGTTCTATATTTGCTCATATAAAATTATGGACTACACAACAATAATATTGATTTTGTCTGATTAGGTACCACCTCTTAATCTGGACGATATTGTTGGGTCAAAAGCACCAGCTGCTAAAGATCACGTTAGTTTTGGAGCTCAAAGCAATTCCAGTACATCTAGTAAACTGGTGAGTGATGTTTTTAATGTTTTATGAAATTTAACTTATGTGTATGATAATGCACCTAACATATTCTTGTGTAGTAACTTTTGAATTACATCATGTGAAGGCAGTGGGTAATAAACTCAAAGGTTAGCATTGATCTCCAAGAAATATCAACTGCACTAATAGCAAATATAGGTCAGTTGCACCGGAGCTCCAGACACTGTTTGTGTAATTATCAATTCTTTAGGTGGACCTGTCAATCAGTGGATTAAGTGGTATTACTGACATTGTTGCTGATGTAGTAGAGCAGGGAGGCTCCGCATTGCAACAAGAGATTGGTCTGACAAGTGGTCAAGCAGACAAGATTGTGGCAAGAGCTAGGTAAGTAATGCTAAAGAAGATTTTTCCACTTCAAGTTATTATAACACTCCTACAAAATTCTTTACCTGTGTTATATATCACATTTTTCACTGAGCCAGGTTAGGAATGTGGTAAGAATCACTGTTTAACTTTTAAATTGATGGAAATATTTCTCTCTACATTCTGATCTGGTGACATGATGCAAGAATCTCTATGATACCAGTTCTTAAGTACGAATGATACTAGACCCATGTACCACTTCGTATTTTTGTACCCACTTTAATTGAAGACAGTTTGTTGTAAGTGCAATGTGATATACATTTACAACCACCCATCAAAGGTGATAAATTACCCCATGTGAAGAAACATATTTTGTGAGAGGTAACATTGTATAAACATGAAGTATACTAGATAACAACCTCTTTAATAATTGTGCCAGCTTGGGAACGCTACTCAAACCTCCCTGTCTATAGAGTTATTATTCTGTGCATTTTAGATTGCATGCTGCCAGGAAACTTAGGCATGGAACCTTGACCAGCAGAGAGACGAAGCAAATTTTCAAGTTACCTGCAGGAGAAAAATCTCCGTCTCATTCACCACAGAATTCACCCAAAGAGAAACAAAGGCTTCGTGAGTGGATGAAAGATAAGCGGCGGCAGAAAATGGCAGAATACAGAGAGCACCTGGATACCTTAAGAGGAAATGAATTACATAAGTATGAGCCAAAGGATGACACATTGAATCTTGTAAGTAACCATTAGTGAATCAAATAATGCCTCTAAATGTATATCTACTTATATTTAATGACAACAGAATCCTGGGCATAATCTATACCTACAGTTTGTGATGTTTAACAGACTTTAGAATTGTTTTGTTTAAATTTTATTTTTGATTTGATATCTATCCCTGAAAATTGAGTTTTTTGTTTCATACCAGTAGTAACATTGGCCACCAATTTTGTTGGACATTCTTGGATAGCATCACATGTTAACGAGGATTAAAAAAACTTCAAATTGTAAGTTATTAACTCCTGCTCACAGTTTTATGAAACTCTAGCTGTTTTCAATTTTCTTATTTATTGTCACCTTTTACATGTTAAACGATAAGATTTTTGGTTTTAATACTAGCCTGTTATTATTTTCAGAGTACAAGTGAAATTAAGACTCGTAATAAAACTCGAGAAGGTGTAACTTCACAGATGGCAGAAGAATTTCATGAAAAGCGATTACATCAGGCTTGTGATCTATTGGCAGAAATGGTTCATGATAAACCTAAAACTCCACGTAAATGATAATTTTCATTTATTTTTTCACAATTATATACTATTTCCATGCACTATGTGGAGATGTCTTAGCAGACCAATGTTTCGCATTTTATGAATGCACAATCATGCAGTTCTCCGCATTGTCACAGAATTTATTCATTATATAAACAGAACTATGGATTCGACTGGGTCTTATACCAATGCCATGTAGTGCTTGCAATCGTCTATTTCTTAATCATATATTATACATTGGCCCTTGTTATTTCCATAAAATGATACTTTCAGAAAAAAAAAGTTAATATTGGGTAAAAGCAGATGTCAGTGTACCTGTAAATATACACTGCAACTCTTATATGATCTAATACCGGGCACGTGAAAATTTATCTTACTGTAACAGAAAGCATTTTGTCTTAATTAAAGTGCGCAACATCCTATAATAAGTAAATTCCAATAAAAACACTGTTTCCTCTTCTTTCTATTTGTCTCAGCTGATTGCATCTTGTACAAAAGATTTGCCTTATCCAGTAATTTAAACAGTGTTTTCTCCTGCATAACCCTGAGCAAGCAATGTTTTAATTAAAATGAGTACCCATTTTCATACATGTACATGTTTAACAGTCTATTATTGTTATTTTTTGTGTTTGTGTTTCTTTATAATTCAAGATCTTAATGCTCATTAATAATTCTAAAATAGAACTTTAAGGGAATCAAAAGTTTCTTTATTTAAGGTTCTCCTAGTCCTCATAATAAATCACCTAAACGTAGAAGTGCTTTACATCAGTCACCTAGTCCTCACCAAAGGTCACCTACTGCTCACAGAAAATCACCTAGTCCACACAGAAGTTTGAAAACAGCCAAGTTTAAATATGGAATACCACGAAAAACAGCCCGTGGAAAATCTCATGACAGAGAATATTACCGGTATATGTGTTATAAGAAAAACATTGTATGGTTTACTGTAACAGTATCTTTGTTTAATGTTGTTTTTCATGTCTGACACTTGACAAGATAAACAAAGGACAATTGTTACCTGATAATGAAATTACTAATAATTCAGTTACTGTCAAATGCGTACAAGAGCAAAATTTGGAAAAGTTAAGTTTACACGCTTTGTGAATCCAGTCAATTGTACTGTCAACAGTTCGTTGCTGCTATGCATAGACAGCCACATAAAAATTCTGCTTGACATTTGTTACGCACTCTGTCTTTAAATGCTAATATCTAAAAAACAAATGTATATTTCTCGATAGTTTAATGGAGGACATCGATCAGGGAGCGACAAACCAGGCCCAAACAGGATATAAAGAAGATTCTTATGGAGCACCTGTGTTGAGCCAAACTAGGACCGTTGTACCAAGACAACAAACCCGTGGTAACTAACTAAAATTCCTTTTAAAATTGTGGCATTTCATTAAAAAGCAATGGAAACATATCTAATCGGATACAATAAATAAAAAAGAAAGCATTTATATGTTGGCTTTTGTGGTAAATATATGTAATCATTCTAAATTATCAATGGTGATTCCATTTTTGTTTTTATAATTTGTTACTATAAAAATCGAAGCAAATAAGTTGTAATTGTAGCTTAATATTTCAAATCTGCATTTTGTGATTTCAAGAGTCACTGGTGCATTCATTAACATTTCGGAGTAATTCTGTGTACGACTTACAAGATGAGGCTGCAAATGAGATCCAAACCATTCAGCGAGAATGCTCCTTATATACAGCTGCACCTGACAAATATATTGATACTGCTATAGCTAATACATCTATTGATGACCACACAGGTTTCTTTCTTTGCTTACTTTTCTACTTCCTCCTTCCTTGCTGTATTTATAAAAAAAATTATTGCATGCTATAAACACTTGCATTTTTATCAAATTATCAGTTATGTGTCCTTAAAAATCATAGATCCTTCTACTGTTGTTGATTTTTCTAACATCCTATCCTAACATAGCACTATTAAACTTTTTTCTTTCATTATTATACTTGTTGCATCTGCATGTGGCTTTGTGGTTACATTACCGTACAATTATAATTTTGTCCTGTACTCGGCATAATTTCCTAAAATTTTCAACTTAATGTGATGTACTGGAAGCATATTTTGCCTGTTAGAAATATCCAACTAAACTAATTTTAAACTAAAACTGGCTTATAGCTTATGTAAATGTGACATTAGTACATATTTTGAAACAAGTGTAAAGTACTTTTTGATGCAGATAAACTGTTTGCATATGCACTTGGTTGGGCCACCACAGGCATGATCCTAAACGTTCCCACAATTCAGCATTTTGTGAATGCACAATCAAGTAGTTCTACATACGCTAGCACAAAACATGGAATTTTAGGAATGTTTAGGTTCATGACCAGTGACACCGCTAAGTGCATGCAAACAGTCTCTGTAACTAATCTGTACGAGACAACTGAATTTGTGAAATTCATATCCATTTTTTTTTTTATTAGATGTACATGTAAGAATTGGTCAGAAGCCTGAGTTTACCAGTCCCAAGAAACTACAGGCCTCTAAAAGGTCTTACACAGAACTAGTCAGGTTGCAACAACCGTCTAAAACCAGGAAATATACCTCATCATCTAAACCTAAATCGTACGTGGATAGGTTAAAAAGTATGGGCAGTGCAACAACCATTAGACAGAAACCAGATACATTGAAAGGTAATTCTGTGTTTGAAAAAATGAAGTCTACTACAGAAAGAAACAAGTTTATGTGTCTGACCTTTTATTATCCCGTCAACACACATATCAGTGGTGACGACTTATGCAGATGTCTGGAACCATAATTTAACAGAATTAAATAATCTTGTTTGGAGTTCTTTTATTCAACTGTAACCTCTATTTGATTGAACAGTCATGTTGTCTTTGTTTACCTTTTGATTTTATTTGTATCTCCAACAGTTCAATTACATATGCAGCCAAAATAAAAAAAGAAATTGAGTTTTAGGTTAATCTAATGGAGGTATTATGATAAGTATCAACTAACAAATAGATTTACCATTTATTTTCATCTGTATGTGCATTTACTTTTTCCAGGTGCAAAACGTGACTCAAGATCTACTTTTGTTGTCAAAAACTACTCTGACCGTCAACAAGACAAGAAGGCTAAAGTCTCAGCCGTTAAAAGTCCTGTCACTTCAAAGGTCAAGGCTGCTTCCAGTCCAGCAGGTACAGTATTTTGCCAACTTGTATAAGGACACAATTGATTTTCCCATCCACTTCTATAGTAAATTCATGTAATTTAAATCATTACAAAAATTTCCCA
>JAOXYB010048035.1:0-12068 GCA_028565635.1 Phoronis ovalis | reverse complement strand
TTCTTGGAAATGCTTCAAAGATTTATGATCATTTATTAATAATATTTTTCGTGTTGTTCTTATGGAGGAATTCCCACTGACTATTATTTACACTTCACAAAACTCGCTGAGTTTCTTTATTTTACTAAAGCAATGATTTAACTATATTTGGGAACTTTATTATTTCTTTAATTATATTATTTTCGAAATATTTATTTTTAGCATTCACATAAAATAACTAACTAGTTTGTATCAATATTCAAAAGAATGTTTCAGTAGAAGGGTTTAAGTTTGCCAGCATTTACATATTGTATGGTTAAAGGCTTTTCAACACTTTCTACAAAAAACATAAATCTTCTCACAGCTATTTCTTCAGTTGACATACCTCCTACTTCCTGGTTGTAGTATTAGTATTTGGGGAGGAGGGTGAACAGCCTTTCCTGAGCAGATAAGCTCAAACCAGACTGAAAAGAGCTGCATTCTTCATGACTGACTTCAGCTTAGTTAATGGAAACATCGGAGGTTGTAAAATATTATTAGAGTTTACAGCGATATTTATAATTTCACTGCCTGTTGTATGTGTTTTTTGAACCATTTAAAAAGTCGTGTGTAACGTCAAAAAGGCGCATACTTGAAATCCCATCTATTCAGCTGTTATGAATGGTCTTTTGACAAATTGTCAGATATATGTACTTTGTATACAAACTTTCAATCTACTAGTGGTTATTCTTAACTAAATAGATGCAATGTTAATCTGGTGTCTTTTGTTGTGTATTTTACAAGGTAACAAATGGCTTTAGAAGTACCGTACTAAAAATGGCAATGAGCGCAACCCATCACAGACAAATAATAAATTTTCTACTAAGTTTGAAAACGTGTAAACTGGGGTAAAAATTCTGTGAGAGTTTCACACATCTTGTGGATTTAGAAGTTCCAATAAACGATGTATCTAGTGTGGAAATATAAATATTTTTTGTAGTTCTGTAGTTCTTGTTATTGAAGGGAATTATCTTCCTAATTGTGGTTTCAGAACTATGCTAAATTTCCATTCAGGTTATATGCTGTGATAATGAAGTTTTTATTGCTCATCCTGTGGCTATGGAAGAGTACATATTATGCCCACATTAGATCATCCTATCTTTATATCTTTTTGTTTACTCTTTAATTGTTGATGATCATTTTCTGGATAATTGTGTAAATAGGCAACAGAAATGTGTAGTTCATCTGTTCTATATAGATGTATGTACATTTGTTCTGAGAAAAGGGGGCCTGGTTGAGACATGTTGTACAAAGTACATTGCTCTCTGTGCAAGGTATTTAGACACAGTTGAATGATAAGGAACTTCTGTTGAAACCTGATTTTGGGCCATATATCTGTGTTGTTAAAGGTAACAGGATTTAAAACTTGAATAGCGGAACAGAAAGCTAAGAAGCCGAATTACTATACATAATCAATCAATATTGGTATGTTCTGTTAATTTTTTTCTGATTTGTATTTTTCATTAAAAATGATATTAGGATACTTAGAACACAAGCCCTACTATCAGATTCCCTTATTGGAGTGGTGTTACGAGGTAATTTGTACATAATAGTAGAAGGATACATCGATATTTCCATGTACACCATACTTTTCAAATTTATGTGATGATGTTTGATAAAGGAGCGCTGTATTAAAGTTGACATTTCATTTTTCATTTCGGCTAAGTGTTCGTTTTGATCAAACGTGCATGTACATGTACGCTGTATTAATTTGCATTTTTTTGTATTAATTGTAATAACTTGATACTGCATGCGTGTCAAACACAATATGGGGATAAGTATTTCTGAAAGGCATTTTCTAATTCTTGGAAAATAGAGGTGTTGGTCAGGTTCGTTGACACTGTTGCATCGGTCGTAACATATCTATAATTAGTATACAATTAGTATAAATGTTCATGTTGTTGCGCATGATTTCACAATGTGTCATGTACACCGTGCATTCACTTTTTGATTCTTGGAAAATGAATCATTCTCACTATACTTATCATCACTGCCGATGCGCTATAAAACAGTACCTTATTGGTATTTTGTATTTTACTACTATTTGACTAGTTAATACTAGTGAACCTACATTTCATAAGAACAGTCATAATTACTGTTAGGTTTACTTATTGATATTTTTTATATTTATTTATACCTTGCTTCTTAAAATTTCAGTAGTTGCAAGTATGCAAAAAAAAAATGAAAACATACCACCTTGTTCATAAGGTTGAATGTATAGTATAGCCAGTCTGTTGTCAGTATAATGTTAAATTTTATTTACTGTAATAATATTACGAATAGTAATTCTGCAAAATGCTCCTAGTTTTCAACCTATAGCATAGTTCTTCTACCTGAATCATTCTGATTCTGGTCTATATGTTACTTTACTGTTAATGGTGTTTGAACTATAAGTATAACTGCACAGTGCATATACATTTTTACTTTTTCAGAATTGACAAGTAACTGTCTTGAAGTACAAAGACTAAGGATTAATTTGGACAACTTCAGCTCGTTTACAAAAGGTAAAGATGCATATTATTTATATAAATGTTGGCTGTTTAAACGGCCCATACAATATCAGGCCTACGTGACCAGCGTAGACTCGAACCGTCAATCCACACTCGTGCATCTGTTTCCTACCACTCGAACCCTTTTCCAGGTTTCGCACCGAAGTTCCTGCTACTCGAACCGTCATTTCTGTAGGCTCGCACAAGTTGCCAGGAACTCGAACAGATTTCCGGAGACTCAGACCTGCTGTTTGAGTCACGGGAAATCTGTGCGAGTTCCTGGCAACTTGTACGAGTCTACGGAAACAATGGTTCGAGTAGCAGGAATTTCAGTGCAAAACCCAGAAAAAGGGTTCGAGTGTAGAAAACAGGTGCGCAAATGGGTTGACAGTTCGAGTCTACGCTGGTTAGGTAGGCCTGAATATGACATGATGCAATCAATATGAAATGAATGCTGACCATGTTGTGACTATGGCGTTTCATGACTAAACATCAATTATGTTCCATTGGAACACCGTTACTTCGCTCAAAAGAGCAAATTACCATTATCCCGTCATATCCTGATTTTTCATGATAAGAATATTGCTATAGTAAGCTATCAAAACCAGCGTGTTATTGAAGCTTGTCAATCATTTTTGGAATTAAGATGGGAGCAGGCCTTTAATTAAAAAATTTGATATCACTCTTAGAGTGATATGATATTGTTTCAGATATTTATTATATTTGAAAAGTACATTCAACATTTGATCGTTGTGTTTAATACATTTTTAATCTGCTAAGTAGTAACTATTACATTATTTTTAAGTTAATGACACAAATAGTAGACCATAGAATCTATATGGAGCGTACTTAGAACACAACACCAAGATCATTTTATTTCGCATGTGCCACACCATGCCAAACTGAATAACCCTTGACTATTGCTGCTGAAATCAGATGGACAATAGAAATATACCCTTTCGCACCAAAATTTGTTGGAACATGAGTACTCACTCGCCTGTTGGCTGCGCACTCCCCCAGGATACACTGTCCACACGAGAAAACTCCTACTAGTTTGGCAAGGATTTTCAACTTTGATATATTTGTTTTTACTGGGTGAAAATGTGAAACTGAATTAGCCATAGGATATATTAACAGTACTCATGGATAGATACACAACCTCTTTTGGGTTAATTTGGTATATGAGTGGTCTTTTCCTGTTCACAAGCAAACCCTAAGAAGGAGATCAGTGCAGTGCATGTTAAAATGTGAATGTCACGGGTCCATTCTTAGATGGCATGTAGAGAACATTGCAATAGTTTGTGAACTCACAGTAGGAGATATTATCCTTAACTTCACCTGACAATTTTGTTCAATTGCTTCCTTGTGCAAGTACAAGGCTGACATTTAGCTAACTAGGCTGACCATGCAAGATAGGAAATTTAGTTAAGTAAATTAATAAAACCTTGTTATTTCTTGCTATGAAGAATTTTAACTTAGCCTGTACACAATTTTGTTAAATGATGCCCTTTAGACAAACCAGTCTTGTAGAATATTTTAATATTTCCAGACTTGAGACAGCTGTATACTGATTTGGTCGGAAAGTGTTCAGCAGGTGCTACTTTTTGTTGTTATTTTTCCTGCAAAGCCTGAAGGGATTAATGTCTGTTGTGTATTGAACTTGTGGTAAAATTCAAAACAACAAGCTTACTACGATTTGTAAAGTATTTGCAAGTTCCCACTACTGACAAGGCTAAAAATATTTGCGTGTACAATAAGGGGCTTCTTATGGCATCAATTTATTCTTCATATCCATACAAATTTATAACACACTTATTGGTCAAAATTTTAATATAGGCCATACACATCTCATAAAATTTAGTTATAGCATACCAAGTCTGTAAGTTCAGTAGTACTTTTATGTAGAAGCCTTTGCTTCAGACTACTGAACTATATATAAATTTTGTCTGTGGGATTTGCATTTTGGCACGTGGAGGTTTGATGTTGTCTCCATATAGTACTTGTTTCTCATTGGTCGATTACATGATTGTTTGATCCCATTCAATCAGAACATAAGAGGTATAGAGCTGTTAATTCAAAGTTTTATAAAGCGGTAAATGTCATGTGCAAAAGAAGATTCCTTGTTAGCAAAGCAAAATAAAACATTGTTTAATCTGATTATAACAGCTCCCTATATCCACTCGAAAAATTAAGACTATTTTTCTTGTACTTATCATAATGCACTACAGCAGGTCTTTAAAACAAGCTTACTAAGGAACTCGTTTGCAATCGGACAAACAGTTCAATGCAGAAATATACTCATCCAATTATATTACCTAGTATCTCATATTTGAAAATCCTAACGCCACTATTAGCAGTATACATGAAGGGTAAGAAGCCGTAAATTGTTAAGCGTCAATCAGGTAACTTAAACATTTACGGCTTCTTACCCTTCATGTGTACTGCTAATAGTGGGGTTAGGATTTTCAAATATGAGATACTAGGTAATATAATTGGATGAGTATATTTCTAAATTGAACTGCTTGTCCAGTTGAAAGTGAGTTCCCAAGTAAGCTTGTTTTAAAGACCTTCTGTCGAGCATGAAGGACAAGAAGCCGTAAATCGTTAAGCATCTGAAATCAGGTAGCTGTGATCTGAATTTATCCCCTTAGGTTTTAATTGTTATTTGCTTTGGAATCTGTAAAATATTAATCTAATGTTTTAGAGGTCTATTTCATGCAGAAAAACAAATAAGTTTACTGTAGGAAATCTTTATTGATTTTTACTGTATTTGTGCGTTTAAGTAGAAAATGTTTAAGTTATATTACGATTACGTTAATTTGAATCGCTTAATTGCAAACTTCACATGTTTTCATTGCATTGTGTCTCCATAAATTTCTAATACATGTTCCGGGGGCCAATTTTCTTTACGTGTAAACCTGTATGTGTATGTAGATTGGTTGATGAGATATATACATGGTTTGTACACCAAGGTTTAGTGTAGGAGCCTTAACATGTATATAATATTTGTGCAAATCACTGCATATGGTGTTATACAGCTTCATGTAAAATAATCAAGCCATAAATTTGTAAATGAAATATAATAATCATTTATGACTTATACTTTTCAATGTGTCATTTTGTTTTCATGTTGTTTATTAACCTAAATGTGCATGTTAAACTTTACTCAAACTTTGCGCTGTATTTGATTACTATGCTGCAAAACGAATAAGTCATCGACGAGCGTTTCATAGTATGCTGAGAAGTATACAATCTGTCTAAATCTTAGTGATAGAACTGGTTTATAATTTGGAATGACAAAACTTTTAAATGCAGTGATAGAAATAATTTTATAGACGAACACTGGCATACATTTTATAGTGAATTTTAATTAATTTTTTATGGAATTACATTTGGACTAGTGGCAGCTGCAATACGATTCAACCGGTCTGAACTAAAGTGTACTTTCACCTTTCATTCTTTGAATTTTGTTTTCATGATCAGGGATGAATTTGTTGAAATTTTAAAGTTAGAGTACATAGTGCATACTTTGAAGATATAGTAAGACCCAAGAAAAAATACCTTTTGTTTTGGTAACCCAACCGACCCTGACCATAAAGTTGTTGTTTGTATTGCAAAAAAATTGTTTGGGAAATACCTGTGTTTGTATTCTTTTTGTTGTGTCCTCCTGTGTTAAAATTTAAAAAAATATTTTGCATAGGAATCGTACATATTTTTTAGGTAAATATAATTTAGTGCCAAGTTATGGTTTCCACACAGTAAAGTAATATAAGACTAATCCAGCTTAATATACATATTCTAACTAATCACGTTTATTGCATCAAATATAATATTAAGTAATTCGTTTTTTTAGATTATTCCTCCATGCGATGTATGCATGAGACAGCTGGTCATCGTATATACTGACCAGCTTTGCACAGAAATGACATCAGTCAGAAAAAGCTATATTCCTTCTACAGATTTTTTCTTAAGCCTGCTGAATAATTTGTGCTTGACTGTGATTTAACATCGTTTTGACATCGAAGTGTCATTTTGGATATTATTGCTGTATTGGATATTACACTGGGGTTGAATCTAAAAGTCATCGGAGCTAGTCTGCTAGCTTCTGTATGGCTGTAAGATGTAGTCAACAGTAAGACTGAGAAGAAATTACCTTGATTACAGAAAGCTGTTTCATTAAACAACAGATACACAAGAATGACTTTACAGTGGCAAAAGCTGAGTCCCGCTGAATTTCACCAGCTACAAGAGTACACCTCGTGTAAGTATACGTAACGAAAATAAATGTTAATGATTTGGAATAAGGAAATCTTTTGTGCATAAAATTTTAGTAACCACACAATCTAATGCTTGATGACTTGAGATTGCAACTGACAAAACTTGGATGGCACGACTTGACACGCTTGACAACTGATTTTGAAAAACTCCACATTTCTAACTGGTATGTGTAGCTTTATTTGACTTCAAGCACAAAAGAGTTCCTATCTTCAATATGAAGTACTTTGATTATTTTCTTTAACTGGAAATAGTTAAAGTCATCTATTTTTTATAAAGTCCAACTATAATGATAGTAAAAATGTTAAAAATGTACGTAACATGTCGAAAACAGTAGCTGTTGAAAACTGCAGTTGTGGATGATAGTATTCCAATAAACTCCGCCGCTAACGGGGTAGGGGTCGCCTTTTGTTTTGATTGAAGTTGTGGTGACTAGCTGTATCTTCACCCAGCTGACTGCGTTGTTCATCCAGATTCATCAAAGTTTGCCATGATTGTTGCAGTAACTGGCATAAAAAGCTTCTGGTATACCCTGTATGAAACAGAACTTCTGATATACCCCGTATATGAAAAAAAGAAAACATTTTAGTTGAACCATATGGCAATTCCTGCATTAAGATATAATATACTTTGAACAGACTGTTGTAAATCATTCTCTGACATTCATTAGATATTTTGCACATAAAATTCTAATGCCTTAATAAAAAAATATCTCGTATCACTTGGAGCGTATGAGCAATAAAATTGATTACGCAAACATAGTCACTATAAGTTTTCTGGTAATTGGCATTTAGAATTGCAGATTGAATCTTAAAACCTAATTAAACCTTCACTGAAGCTTGGCATGTGAAATCTTCAGATGTTAAAACGTGCAGTCTGGTACACTGTACAGCATATTATGGCGTATTATCATAAAGTCCTTGTCTGAACATAAGCCCTGCTTATTTTAGGACTGTATCATAATTATGAAATTGAAATTATATATTTAGTGATGATCAACTTAAAAGAGGCAAATTTTATACTTTTCAATAAAAACAATGATTGATTAATTGTATTGTCCGTTCTAATAGAGGTAAGTGGTTTCTGAATTAAACTGAATATCTGGAAATCTTCATGAGAACTTATTTTGTTCATATTAGTTGAGCACGGACCTCTTGCTGAACACGGATCTGAAGATCTGGATATTGGACATCTGGATCCTAATGAGATCCATGTTCAGCAAATGAAGGTCCATGCTCAAGAACGTAGGTTTGTGCTTGCAGATATGTCTCCTTACTAGATGATTTTAGGTCCCAGTTGATGGATTAGGTAGCCCTGGGTAATGACTAATGTTATAATCAGTATAGAAATAAAATGATTCTAACCCACCTAGAGATGCTGTAATGTTGTCATTTGTTATGGTAATAAAGGTGTCATGTCACTAAGGTAAGCAGTCAAGGGATCATTATACAGTGAGCTTCCAATAATTAAAGGAATCAGGAATTTGATAAGAAATTTAGCAAGAAATTTTTATCCATTTCTCTCATTTAATTTCCCTTACAACTGCACAGTGTAGTATTTAAACCATTACATTTACATGTATCTAGTGGAACATTAACTGGACTGCTGCCTCACTAAACAAATACAAAAGAGGATACCTAGTTTATTAATGAACTCTATATAATAAAACAAATATGCAAGAGAATCCGCGACATAATGTAGCTAAACCCTTAACAAGCATCGCAAACATGGGAACATCAAGAGTTTAAAGTGAAAAGAACTACATCTTTTATCTTTGAAATATGAAGTTTTTGTATAATTTAAACATTTAGCAGCGTTTTTTTTTTAACCGTAAAAAAATTACATTAATACAATGAAAAATTAAAAAAATAAGTCTCATCCGAAAGCATCAAATGTGTATTTTCTAATGGTATACAACACTTATGTGTCATTTTAATATGTCTTTGTATAAATTTGACAGATTTTGGAACCATTTTTCCCTATATTAATACCTTAAGTGACTGAACTCATGTCAGAATAAACTGAATGGAAGAATTTTAGTAAATGTTAGTGGACTGGGTTTGGAACAAGATTGTTTTAATCTAGAGTAAGTGTTGTTTCTGTATCGTGATAAGATTAGCTTTCCAATGGACATGATGCGAGTTGGCAAACTTGAAAATTCAATGAATTCAGCCCAGCATTTATACAAGAATCAGTATGTACACATGAACAGTTGCATATATTAATCATATAGAATATTTCATGTGTAACATTTCAATAAACCTATTACCTTTAACAAATACAACTGATAATAATTATTGATGATGACTTTTCACATTATTGTTATATAAGTTTGATTTATGAAGCATGCTTACATAGCATATAAATCATATACACATTCAGGACTACATTATAAGCTCTTCATATTTTTATTAGTATATAGAATTGATTTTATGATTATACATGATTGGGGCTTATAGTACTACCATCATGGAATATTTTAAATATTGTAAATTACAGTAAAATGCCATTGGCATATTGGTATTGCCCATGAAGTTAAATTGGATTTGTTAAGAAAATTGAGTACTTAATGTCATCAATATTTCTGATGTTTAGGCAGTGTAGAAATGAAAAAAAAATCTTTGTAATTGCAAACATTCTGGAACTTGCAGTAATAAAACTGAAAACAAATAGTTGTTTCTATTTGATTGCATTTGTTTGTGTTGCCTTATAAATTATTTGGTGTTTTCAAATTTGGGTTTTGCAATTCATATTTAGCTTGCACTATGCAGCTTTTAGATAAGTATAAAAAATGGTGAAGAAAATATGGTGAAGAAATTAATTTAGATAAAATCGTCAGAAAAATTTGAGAAAATATTCATTATAATTTGCTGGCCTTTTATTTGTACAGTTCAGAGAAAAAACTACAGACTAACTGTATATGTCATGAAGTACAGAATGAACATGCAACTTTGTATTACCACCTAGGATTGTGAATTCCTTGAAATAATTACAAAGCAAAAAGAAAATGTCTTGTAGCCATAGAAATAAAACATATGTAAAATAATTGCATTACTCATGCCATGGCAACCATTATTAAAGCTGATGTTATGTAATTTTATAATAATTCAGTCTTACCTTTCATTTTGTTAATGTATTTTTAGATAAGTAATGCATTTATAACCTTAATATACATTAAGATTGACATAGCTGTAATAGTGAATTCTGAACAAGAAATGTTCTTGTTGCAGATTAGTTCAGGAAATGTTGTTTGGTGTATGATCTGTTTTGAATTCTGTAGCGGTCTGTATTGACACGCATTTGGTATGTGAACATTCATTACTGCAAAAATACATGGTTGTCAAATGTTTCCAACTTCTTTAATGACCAAATAAGTTCTGACTGGTTCATAATGATATTTCCTTGACAAAAAGACGTGAAAAAAATGTATATATTACTACACCATTTTAAAGTACTCAGTGGGGGTCATTAACTAATTAAAAATAAACACCCATGCTTTCCTATTTTGTCTTCGATCCTGTTGGGCATTTGCATTTTAGCCATTGTGAAAAGCCTAACTCAGAATCCTGCAACCACCCACACCTCTGGTTTTGATTCGGCACTCTCTTTTACCAAGAGTTTGAAAATTCACATTGAATGAAAGTTTTCCCGTTGATTCCAACTGCTTACAGAGTCGTGTACACATTAACTTTTTCTCTGAGTCAGTTACACAAAACACAGAACTAATAGATTTGACATTATAAGTTTTGACTGTTGTTTGACACATCAGAATTAGATATAAATCTATGAGTGATAGATTCTTAATATCTTTAGATTTCTGTTATTTATTATATATATGTGCCAGATTGAGATGAGAAGGGCAGTAATTATATAGTCAAACTAAGATAACGAACTTGTTTAACATAAGACTGTCTTATATTGATTGTCATGCTAATTATAATAAAACGGCTGATTCAGGAGCAAGAGTTTCTTTTTAATCCGCTATGCACCAACCATGCATTGAACGCACAATCTGTGTTTTAATTGAAGCATGTGATAGGGGTTTTATAAAATTATTTTCTGCAGTAGATAAATAAACCACAAAGCTTAAATAGATACAAACTAGCTGTAGAAATAATGATGGAGGTATATTAAAATTTCTTTTGTCAATGCCAGTGACCAACATCATGCATAATAAGTGCTATAGTGGTGGTTCAGGATAATGACTGACAGTATTGAACAGATGATCAATAAGATGATACTTGCCTATATGATGAATATGGGGTTGAAAAACCTGAAAATGAGTCCATTTTTGCAACAGAAAACCATTTTTGAGTCTTAAAATCCCTAAAAACAGGTTCTTTTCTTTACAGGGTAGGTTGCTACTTGAAATCGTTTGAATTCCTCTTTTTTTCTGCAAAATTGCTTTCTTGAACTTTATTTTCTCGTAAATTATAAATTAGGTTTGAGTCCAATGCGAATAACTGTATCCAACCATGGAACAATTACTATTGAGCTTGGTTTCGAGCTTTCAGTACCATCATGGCATCTTCATCAATGAATGAATCGAATATTCTTAGAAATTCCCAGAGGGGGTAATAGTCAAAATAGTTGGGCATCCATGCTCGGAACAAGAAACAGGGTGAAAGGTGTTTTTTCACCAGTGAAACCGGGCACCCCAGGAGAGACCATGAAAAGAGTATAAAATAACTCAAATCTAGAAAAGCAAAATTTGCTCTCGAAAATAATAAAACGATATGTTTTACTACCTAGTCCCAAAAATGAAATAAGCTTAATAATTTTTAGGCGTCTGTTTATTTAGAAACAAGACTTGGTTGTTCCTCATTTTGAATTTTGGGTAAAAAGGTCCGATAAAGGGTATGAATTTTGAGCTTGTGGATCCTATGAATTTTAAATTCTTAGGACCTTAAAAGGGGTTATTTTTTATCCTTCATAACAGACATGGGTATCCAACTAGTCTTGCTGTCATCCCCTGCAGGAAATTTATTTTTTATTTTAACAGCCAGGATTTCTAATGCATGTTTGTTTATGGTAGTTAACATAAGATACAACTAAAATATTAAGAGACAATATAAATTTTACTACAAATTATGAAAAACAATTTCCAATTAATGATGCAGCAAACACTACATTTTAAGTAACTACGGTAATTCTTCTCAAATTCGTACAAAAAAATAATTATTATTTTTTCTAATTTTGGGGGGTGTACGAAATTTGGGAAATACAAAATTCTACGAAAATATGGGTGTACGAATTCTCGGAAACTATAATAAATGCGTAAAGGGG
>JAOXYB010048024.1:0-12069 GCA_028565635.1 Phoronis ovalis | reverse complement strand
TTTTTCATCCTGGAACAGTTATTATTAGCTAAAACAGGTAAATTCCTACATATTGCTCATTGTTTACATTGCCACACAAAAATAATGCTGCATGTCCTACAGATAGGATAAGCAGCAAAAATATGCCACCTTTATCTTTCTTTTTCTTCTTGTCTCGTCTGCCTTGTCTGAGGTAAGATAAGATCTGAGTCAGCTTGTTGATGACAATGTCATTTGTACTCAGTGTGGTTGTAGCCTAAAACAGATAAGAAAAAGCACAATTTAGGTAAAGAAAAAGTGTGATATTTTGGTGATTTTCTTGTACTAAAATAAATGGAAAACTAAGTAAGGGTTCTTTTACACCCACCTCCAAACTAGGACAATCAGCTTTACTCCTTATTGACGTTGTCGGGACATCTGTATCAGCATAGTCTTCTTCTAAATCAAATACATAAGCCATTCGTCCCGGTAGAAACAGTTCGTTGCGCTCATGTGCTTTTGGCTTAAATAATGTCCTGAAGATGTTACGACCCATTTTTGTGTTGAAAGTCATAAATTCATCAACAGGCGGCGGCGGCTTTTCTTCTCTAGAACGATAATGGTTTATATATTAAACTACTGTCCACCAGCTGTACATAACATATGCGTTTTATTTCTTTTTACCATTTAAGCTTAGTCACACACTAAACTATATATAATCAGCAGATATCGACATTTTCAAACTGCTCCTAATTCAGCATATTCCACAGAATACACTGACACAACTAAAATTACTCTGATCCGATGAACAATTCAAATTCTTCTTATTGTGACATATTGCTAGTTATATAAAATGGCTACCTCAAAGTATTAGTTGTTGCAAGCATTATCCACTGATAATGTGGTACTATTGTACAGTTGTAATATCAAATAGTTCAAGCACTACATTATCATTCTTAATTTTTATTTAATTAGCACTTTATGCAGAAACATAGTTTGGAAATGTGAAGCATCAAGCAGATTTTACACTAATTTATATTAAAAAGTTGTTGCTGCAAGAGGATGATGTTTAGTTTAGCAATCCCAGCATTCCACTGCCATAATCTAGAGGCAATGGGTATTGGAATATTTAAATTGTCACTTTAAACAATTTAAATGTAACATATAATTTTGGGAAAATAAATAGTTTTGCACCTATATTTACTTGTCCATAACCAAATTATATCATATCAAGAACTACAGTATCATGACTTTTTATTAATAAAAATGGTCTTTTTAATGTAATAGACATAGAAATAAAATGCAAGCAACCAATATGCCACCTTAAGCAACTACCAATACGCCACCTTAAGCTCACAACATTCCATCGTTATGGAATAGAATTCTACACTGCATGTCTTACTTACTTAGGTGCAGTAGTAACAGCTTCTTCCAGAGCTTCGTCTTCCATTTCTTTACTGCTGATTTCCGCCCTTACCTGTAAACAAAATATAGCATCTCACAGTTTCAAACTGAATAATCCCCTGTAGTCTCCATATTAGCACTACAAAAATCATCGCCATGGCTACCACTGCAGTAGCAAACTTTATTCAGTGCTTCAGTCCTCATCCTTGGTGTCAAATACAAAGTAACATTGTGCTGGGAATATAGGGTGACACAAACACAATAAGTTAGCTCTCATTATTGACAGGTATTTAATATTTATCTTTAAACACCAACCTTACTAGTAAAAAGTCAAAATTAACTATGTAATGCAAAATATTACAATAAAATTTAGTTAATATTATTTCAAACACTGGCCATGTTTAGCATGTAAGATAAGGCACTAACCCTAGAGTATGTAGACCAATATTAGTCAAATAGATATCAAGTAATTCAAAAACTAATAAGCCTCCTTAAAGTAAAAACAACTGGCTACTCTCTAGATAAAAACATTTAGCTAAGCATCTACAGCTTTCATAGAGCGCAAATTAATGTTAGAAACGATGGATGTCACTTTACATAGTATGCAACATGTAACTATTCAGTTGTTCAAAATATAAACTGATTCTAAAACATACTTTTTCGAGCAGAGCAAAATCTAAGCCTTTCACCAAATGAGTATGCTCCATATCACCTCCGAGGTACTTTGATTCTTGAATAACTTGCTTACGGCGTTCAGCATAATTTTCACCCCTGCAAGTAGGAAAGAATAGTTAATTAGGTATTTTATTTTTGCACATAATACATGTTACATAGCCAGCATGTTACATAAAAACTAACTGCACCACAAAACAATGCAAGAAAAGCAGAAAGTAAATGGAGTGTGATTCCAATGCAGACAAGCTCACAGAAAATGCAAGAAGTACAACAAAAGGTATCATCACAATTTAGCTATCTAACATCATAAGTGAATTCAACAAAGATTCATATTTGCAAAATAATTGTTGATAGAATGTTACACCCTGCTTTGTTACACTACAGCTTACATTTTAGAATCTGGAGCGACTGCTCTGTAGTCAGCTGTTGTACTGATCAATTCAGGCTGTTCAAATTCATCTCCTCCTTTCCTTCTCTCGGCAGCCTATAACAAGATTTTTTTTAAATGTGTTGGAGAAATATTCAAGTTGGAAAGGCTGGGGGCAATTTCTTAATGGTTAAAAGACTCAAAAATACCTATATGGTCAATACATAATTTAACCCTTTGATAGCCACGTCCGCATTTAAGCGGATTTGCTTGCTGTAAATTAAACAAACAAACGAACAGAATTCATGTAACTGCCTTTTGTTTTTCTACATACGGATGCTTATAGTTCATATACCCAGTGTTATTTTCTTTGTCCTTACCATATTTGTATGTAATATTACATACAAAACGAGTTTATTGTTGTGGCCCCTGCTTATCATTTGAGGCACATGGTATTGACTGGAGTATCGGATATGATCGATCTCCAAGATTTGTTTCTCTCGTTAAGTTAACCCAGATATACCGTATACACGATGTCTAAGAGATACTAGCAAACACCAGGGAAGGTAGGAAGAGCTATACTTAGCGCCAATATTCCTAAAATTTCAAGAAAATTGAACATCCATGTCGATCCTATTTGAAATCGTCAACAAGGTGCCCGAACGAGTTAGTCTCCATTTTGCTGAGCACTTTATTCTCCCAAATTGTTGTTACATTTTTTTTGATAATTTTTGGATTAAGCGGCCATTTTGAATAATTTGGGGTTATCGCAATAACAAAAATTGCTTACAATGTGAAATTCTACGTCTGTGCCAACTTTCGTTGTGCTGCGCTGAAAAAATAATTCTGGCTATCAAAGGGTTAACTTGTGCCAAAGAGCACTTGCACATATTCGCAACTATTTATTATTAATTGTTATAAAGTGAAATTTTGTCTCTAAATGAGAAAATTAAATAACTAGATCAGAACTTTATTTTACCCTATCTCGGTATTTATCAGCTAGTTCCTTCTGTTTTTCATCTTCTATTTTCTTTAGTCGAGCATAATACCTGTAAATACCAAAAATAATGTATATTTGACATTCAAAAAATACTTGTGGCTGTTAAATCTACTCTTCCAGACGAGCCACAAATACTATTTCACCTGTTTACACAATGCGAGACAAAAAGAATAATAACTAATTACGGACAAAAAAAATAGAGTACTCACGACCTAAAAAAAAGTTAACATTTCGATTTACTAAAAACAATAATAAAGTTTTCATGTTAAGTAATTCAGTTCATCTTTGTCTAGTACTGGTGACACTTACTTTTTCTTTTCTTTTCTTGCCATTCCAGCATCTGTCGTTGGTTCCGGTTCTGGGAAGGATGGTTTACTCTGTGCACTGGATGACCTACTGGAAGCTCGAGGCGTCATCATCATTTTGCGAAAATCGTCATTTGTGAGTGGATGACTGTAAAACCGTAACATTTCATTTAATTAACAACTGTACTTAAGCGTGATATGGGCCACTTGACTATCAACAGCAACACATAAAAACACACACAGGGAGGGCTCGCAGACACTAGTTATGGGTATGTGTTGATAGGTATGGTTTATCAAGAAGTCACTGCTTATCACATTTCAATCTCGTCAACCTCGATGCTTCTCTCCTCGATGATTTTTAATTTCACACTTCTTTTTACAGCTTCAAAGGGTATGTATCTGATCCTCAAAAAGGATATTTTTAGCTCACCTTTGGGTTTATTTATAACCACAGGTTGATTATGACATATTATGGTTTTCAAACACTAGGTCTCACATCCCTACTAAAGATTGGTATATCTCGGGAGATATTATTAGTTCAGAATATTCACTAGGAATTATACTTCAATACAAAATGCAAAGTTTAATGATGCTGAAGCCACAAGTCATGTGCCACAAATGAAGCAAAAACTTCATCTTTGCATATCCAAACTATACCTTACCTGTCATCTTCCATATCATCAGATATGTTATGAGCACCCCCAGCAGGAGCAATGGGGTTGGAATACTGCTCCATCTCTCCTAAACATAAATCAGATTAGAAATCAGTGATAGAAACCATGTAGTGACAAGTGTAAAGAACACAGCTGCTTTAGCATTTGGAGTTGTTTTTGTTCTAATTGAGGCATTAAATCTCACTGGGAAGAAATGGCAACAACTCAGGCAGCAAACTTGATAAACTAATATTTGCATGTTTTTACGACGGACTTCGTTATCCTTGACCTTTAATTAATACTTATAAGTTATAATATTAATACAATAATATTATTAATAGCCAAAAAAAATAGGTTTTAAAGTTAAGAAATAGTGCTGATATTTTAGCAAAGAATCACGGCACCATATCTACTATATTTAGGACGAAAATTTGATTCATACACAATGATACTTACGTTCTGGCATATTTGTATCTGTTTTAACAGTTCTTTTGAAAACTAATTGGTGTTCAAAGAAAGCCAAATCTATACGCTACGCTCAGGGTATATCTACGCTTTGCCACAGTCTAAATACAACATGTCTTCTGAAATATCGACTTACTACGATACTCTCGCGAGTGAGAAATGCTCTTTGCTGATTGGATATATTTTGACCTGCTTTAAAACTTTGGCGGTTGTTTAATTTCTCGAAATAATAGATTCTGCAGAAATCTGAAGAGGATTTCGATTAGCATCAAGGCGAAAGAATGTCTTTCTCGCGGTCACAGACAAAAAGGTTTAACGAATTGGACAGTAAGTGCATACGTCTATATTTAATGTAAAATTTTGGCATCTTATGATCTACCCCTTTCATCATCCTTTGGCTTTGACTTTTAATTGTCAGTCAGTAATAGTATTACGTAAGTCTAAAGCCTTGTAAAGGAGTATTAAACTATTAAAGACAGAGTATGTCAGACTATGACATAGAACCATAAAGACCACAGGTTCAACAATTGTGTCGATCAAGATTAAGGTGCTACTTGCAGTGCTCCAGAGTACCAGAGACAAATTATGCTGTGTAGCTATCCCATAAGAATCCTTGAGCTGGCTTGAGCATTCGTGACTATTGAGTATTGGACCATTACATATTACAAACAATATCTTTATAATTATATAAATAGTAAATGTACTCTTTCGCAACTTCTGCATTTTTTAAGGGGATGCATGCATCCTTGTGTGATTTCTAACACAATAAATGATGAACAAATGCATAAGACATACTACTGTAAAAATGCCTATCATGACAGAAATAAAACTCAATGTACCTAGGCCATATATATGATTATATATCTACATGCAAATATGTCCAAGCAGTATAACTAGCATAATGACAAGTAACCAACTAAGTACAAGATACACACAAATAACGTTTTGTGACGATAAGCTTATGTTTTAATGGCTCCCAAACTGCTATCAGCACATCTAGTGTTAAAACTAGTAATGTTAAGAATTCTGTGATTAAAATGCACTCGTATACAAGAGCTACGATTTCTAATTTGACTTCTATCTCTCTGTCCACAAATAGACCATTTATAGCAACTTGATATCACATGTAACTTCTTCATTCATATCTGATGGTACATAGATAGCAGTGTAAATGAAAGTCAGACTAGACACGATAAAATGTGAGCTTGTCAAATTAATCAATAACAATATTCTTGGCTTTTTTCGTTGTATTGAAAGCAACCCAATGAAAGCAATGATATTCGTTAGACAGCCAACTTCTGAGATGCACAATGGTACATATGCCATACTTTAAAAATGTTCGCTGATAATGCCAAACATGTGCCATTGTAGGATTCACTGGCATTAAGTGTCATTACTGATTCATTGCAGTTTTCCATTTATCAATTTATTCAGTATATATCTTTTATTAGTGGTTCATATTCAATCTGTAGGGTCTGCTGAATTGAGTTCAAGCGTTCAACACTTATAATCCATACATGAGATCATTCACTATATGTAGTGATACACATTCTGGTTACTCAGCGTGATTACTATCATAGTATCTCAACTGATAAAGGATTTGAAATGTATTCTAGAAATACCTGGTCAGGTCTTAAACAATCTTAAATGGGTAACGGCAACGCCTTAGAGTAATTAGCTGTAAAATAAGTACCTGCTAGAATGTTTGCAAAACTAGTTTAATACTCAACTCCTGTGCAGCATTCTTCCCAATGAGTTGAGATGATTCATGTAGTGAACAAATTCAAAAGAAGAGATAATCGCGTGAAGTTGTGTAAAACCGAAGCATAGTATCAGGTACAAGATCAAAAAACGAAGGAGACTCAAATTATTATACTGTTATCCTCTTTAGCAATATTGAAATTACTTAGCAATATTTAAACAAGAGACTGATGTACTTATAGTTATAACATATTTCATGTAGTTATTATTTTAGTGTGCACACTATATCCAATGATCCATAATCAGACAAGTCCATATCCTGAACTCTTGCTAAATTCTTATAAGTTCTGTTTCCACCAGGTACTGTTCCAATAAATATCAGACCTTGCTGACAGGTCTCTTGATCTATTTATTGTTAGTAAAATGATGCATTGCTTTGTAATATGCAAATAAAATGCTTCAGTGCTTAAATGTGACATGTTCTTATACTGGTAATTAAAACCCCCTCATCTAGTCACAACCTAGCCAACCACGTCAGCTGTTTTGGCTCCTGATATACTGTTTATCCGCCGTCACATAGAAGACATGGTACTTGTCTAGTCACAACCCCACTTATTATCAGTATCCCATTGCAATGTCATAGTTCCAGGAACTAGGTGTTGAAGTGTTGAATTACAATTCAGAGCAAATTTCTCCATGAATTAAATGCACATAGTGCTTCAGGGCTTTAACCACATCTTATTTAATAATGTGTAAAATGTTCTTATACAGGTAGCCTGTGTACAGGCTGGGGAAGGACCCCTGAAAGGACTAATTATATATATAAGGGTTTAATATATTGATACTTGACAATTTTGATAATTTTACTCATATTTCGTCATTTATAACAGTACTATCAGTATTAGTACTGAAAATAAAAAAATATAAAATTGGGGTTTTGGGGTATCAAACTATCAAAATTTAAATATGACTAAATATAAGTTTCACAGTTGAAAAAGTACAATTTATCATCACTTTAGAAAACTTGAGTAAAAAAACTTCATTATTCAGACTGAGTCCAGTCTATTATACAGGTAATGCAACTTTATTTCCTGACAAGTCACAGCCAACTTATTATCAATATCAGATTGCAGTGTCATAGTTCCAGGAACTTGATGCTGAAGTTTTGAATTACAATTCAGAGCAAATTTCTCCATTAAGTAAATAATTTAATGCTTTAGAGCTTTTAACCACATCTTATTCCATAATGCATGGGTTGTTCTTTTCAGGTAGTACAAATTTAATTCCTCATAAAGTCACAGTCAGCTTGTTAGTATCAGATTGCAATGTCACACAATGCCCCCGGAGTGTCACAGTTCCTGGAACTGTTGTTTTTCCCCATCAGATGCAACAAATCAGGGTGGACTGGCTTAATCATGCAGCACCAATATGTTTACATATCTTATGATTTTTACCGAGTGAGGTCTGCCAATAGGTCACTTTTAAACCTTCACGTCTTTTAAGGGTGCTTTTTGCAGGCGATTTACATGTTTAGGGTCTTTTTTCTAAATCAACGTTCGCGTATTGGCTATGACATTTTAATCTGGTACTGATAATAAGTGGGCTGTGATTTAATTTATGAGAAGGAAATAAAGTATCCAGTTATGTTTACTGCTGCGGTTACGCAGGCAGACGGTGTGTAATTTGCTTTCAATCACATAATTATAAGTACCTGTACACACAGGGAGATAAGTCTTTAATTAACAGGAATGGATACTTTCTAGTTGCAATTTTTATATTTCACCATTAGGTGGATATGACGTCAAAGATGGAATCCTGATGTAAAATACTATATTTTGTGAATAAAATAGTGTTCATACATCAGTAAACAATATGCATATATATGTGCACTGAATGTGAACTTTTCAGAAGGAATTTAATTTACCAACTATTCCGACCTTGGCAGGATTTTCCCAATTTTTGCATGTGCGACAATGATAAGTACTCCCAGAATGCACCCAGTGGCAGGAAATAGCACAAAATATATTGAATTTAGTCCAAATGTGTCACTTTTAAATTTTTGAAATGCTGGCAAGTATCTGTGTTATATATCGTTTTCTATGAAATATTAAGACTCATTCTGTAATCTCCCAAACAATCGCTTCACTAGGCCTAAAAAAACATAAGCTATTACAGAAAGCACTGAAATAATCCCATTCTATACCAATGTTTGTCAGGAAGATGACTCATACCAATGGCGCATCCCTGGTCCTCAATCCCTCAGGGAATGATTAATTTAGGAGTGGTGTTTACCACACCAGGATTTGTACCAAAATGCAACTTGCATGATATAATTTAGGATTTATTTCATTTAATCAACTCTTATTCACAGATTCAACTCCTGCACCTGGAGCTTATGATCCCAAGCATCACGAGTCCTCAACAGCGGTATCTTTCATTAAAGATGGTAGATTCAAGGATCCTAAAGGTTTGTATGTACTCATGTCTGCGCTCTGGGCTAAAATATTTATCTGCTAACAGGTACGAACCCGTTGTCATAAAGTTATATTCCGTAAATCATGACTTTCTTACATTGTAAATACGTGAGAAAAAAATTGTAACTTTACGAGTATGTATCCTTTCAGAGTTAACGGAATAGTAAGCATTTAGTTTTTCCCTATTGTATATTTAATATTTGCAGCAAACTATTTGCATGTGCTAGGCTACATTAGTGATCACAAACCCAAACTTCAATGTTTTGTCAATGAATCGCTTGAGCACATGCAGAAATGATTTTTCATTCACGAAACGCACCATCTAGTGCATGCAACTAGTCTGTTGGCATCTCATTCAGTTGCTTGACAGTGAGTACACAATGCACCATTAAATGTAGTCTTTAAAATATTTTGTTCCTTTATGACATAGAGTATGTTAAAACAATGTAGCTATAATAACTTGTTTATATTATTGTAGACATCTTACCTGGTCCTGGTACTTTTGACGTTAGTCTTGCGAGTTCAGTTGGTACACCAGCTAAAAGACTTTTTGTCAATCCAGCAGTCAAGGTAAGAAGAATTGCTATTATTTTTGTTTGCTGTGGCTATGTTGTATCACTCATTAATACTTCAGGACCATTTGTTTGGTGAAAGAAAGGCCATGGTGGGATATTTAAATGATACGTCCTAAAAGCTATTGTACCGATATGTAGAGGTAGCCGCAGACATTACTAGGGCTCTGCCACCTCACAAAAAAGAAGTCCATTAGTGCACCTGTGAATAAGAATTGGTAGGACTATTTGGCTGTGAGTTGTAGCGAGAGGAGGCACTGCCAAAAAAGAAATATGGATGTCAAGTTTCTTTGTAGTAAGTAGTATGATGTTAAGCGATAAGCCTTCCTATAACCCTGATATTCTGCGGAGAATGCAGTCTAAATACACTTCTTTGATTTAAATTATTCAAATGACCTACACAACAAGCAAAATTCTGTGTGATGTGTACGCTTTCTTTGTATGTAACAGGGTTCTAAAATGGCAGTACAAGCAACTCCAGAATTGACAAACAAAATAAAAGATTTGGAAAAACAGATCAAGAAACTTCTGCAGGAGCGATGTGATCTAGACAAACAGCTGTCAAGTAAGGAAAGTGAACTGCGGAAAATAGAAGGAAAGCTTGAAAGTGCTTTGAAAGATAAAACCTGTCTGCAAGCTAATCTAGCCAAGCATGAAAAAGAGATTATGGAATTGAAAAAAGCAAAGGATGTTTTGGGCAGCAAGGTACGATACAAGTATTTGTAGTGTCATATGAAACTGTACAAGATACTGAGCAATGCTTAGTTATGGCTTGTACTTCATGTCAAAATGATGCCTATTGAGCAAACTTTAGCTGCGTTTTTTCAAAAATCGCTAAATTAAAATTATTGCAGATTGCCAATTCAGAACACAGCACGAAAAGACAAAGAAATCTTCAGCAGGAGTTTGTACAGATACAAGAACAGCTGGTTAAGAAGGAGCAGGAAGTGGACGATATTAAAAATGAAATGGATGCAACTGTGAAGATTATGCAAGCAGATCTAGATGCATCAAAGGCTAACATCACTGCTTTACAAAACAGTAACCATGATTTAGGTAGGTTAGGTTGTATTAAGCATCTGCTGCAGAATTATGATAACTAGATGATGCTTTAGTCATGTGCTGGCAAGTTCTGTTTCAACCGTATTTTGCCAGTATTCCTTTGTCTTACCTATGCTTTGAGCAAGGGCTGTTACTATGTACATAGCGGGAATGAAAGTAATAATTATAAGAACATTAGATATCAATAGTATTTTGCACGTTCAGTAAAGATAAACCACTTACTGTGCTATAACAGGAAAATGGTATTTCCCGTGCCCAGTATATAACCACATACGTGCAATGCTCGATAACGTGTACTACTACCTATTTGTTTTGTTTTGGAAAAACCGTCATTGGAATGTTGGGAGTAGGAATGGTTTTTAAGCTTCAGTGTTAGAGGGGTAGGAAAAAATTGAAGTTGTTGCCAAGTTGATAATACTTGAATTTTGTAGAAGAAAATAGGGAGAGGGGGCAATAAAATTCAAGTCCACTGTAGCTTTGAATTGAGCATCTGTTAATGCTAAAAACTACCTATTAAACAGTTTTCTTGGATCTATAAATTTAAACTAATGTCCACATTTTTAGAAAAAAGTAATCAAGAAAGTAAGGCTGAATATGAAGAAGTTGAGGAGCAAGTTACTAACTTACAGAGTGAGTTCAAATATGAAACTAAACATTTGTTTCTTAAGAACAAGGTATTGAATGGAATTTTTTGTTTCTACATACACATACATTCTTTAATACTGCCATGTACTGAGGATTTGTAACAACTGTCAGGGCAGAATAAATAATTTCTCAAATTATGAAAAATGGAGTAAGGGTTAATCTCAAAAGTTATCGCAATGACCCCAAACGTATAGCGTATAATATAGGGGGCAGGGGGGTAAAATCCACCTACGTTTATGGGTTAGTGCGAAATGAAAAAACCATGCCTAGTATAGAAGATATTTATTAAAAATCATTCCTTAGTAAATATAGAAGTTTTATGTTCTGTTTATTCTACCACTCCATGAACATTCATACAAGTGTGCAAAAATGTACGAAATTGGTGGAAGAGAAAGGACAGTGAAATACCTGCATCAAACAGCTAAACCATGCCCCGGGTACCATCCAGTTTTAACTTTACAGCATAGGGATACGACAGTCGTAAAGCAGGACGACCTATTTAGGTCACTGCAGCGCAGACGATACACACAAAAAAGATGTCCAAACAGCTGACATTATTTGGTACTGTGGCACCGGAAACCAGAGCAATTTACAAATGTCAGCCTTTAAACAGGTACCAGACGTTTGTAAATAGCTTTGTGTCAAAACAGACAAGTTTATTGGTAGGGGTAAATATTTTTTAAATATAATTTATCGATGATTTCGCTCTTAAAATTGGTTGTCAGATTTTAGTTTTTACACGTGCGTGACGTCCAGTCTGTGTTTAACGTGCTGAAATCAGAATAACA
>JAOXYB010048013.1:0-12070 GCA_028565635.1 Phoronis ovalis | reverse complement strand
CTATTAAATTGAAGCTTTCATCAGGCAACATCTGAATATACTGCTTTGTAATCTGTTCCATAGTTTTGACAATATTCATTCGACTTTCTTACAGTAGTACATCAGGGCTGCCTAACATATACCAATTACGGTAGGGCATATTTTGAGGAGTAAATTTAAAGTTTTCTAACAGACAGATCAATACAGTTAAATTTAAGCAGACTAACAAAGGACTAGTCTGGTATTAAACACAGATAGCTTACAAAATTTCAAGTCATTGTTACTGCTTATGAATCTTTTTCGGTCCATTACCTTTGTGGACAGAAAGTTCATTACATTAAAATATGATAATATCCTGGTCTTTCTCATAATATTTGTTCAGCTCTGGGTCTTTCCCAGGTGTACACAACAAATATATTTCCTTCAGGGAATGTACAGATTTTGTTGTCTTACTTTCCAAATCCAAACAAGAGGTTACACATAATCATCATTTTAGCAATGTCTAATAAAGCATCATTTACTTAAAATAACATATAAATCATCTGCGTCCATAATAATAATAATCTGTGAACAAATACTTTGATCAGCTGTTAACATAGTACTTCCCACCTTTTCCATATCATTTCCAATCACTATACCTCATTCCAAATAAATTTCAAAGCGGTTTGAAAAATTGGATTTCTGGATTACATACTTGTCAAGTGATAAGTCTAATATTTCCCCATGTCAGTTTGTCCTCTCACACAACGAATTTCAAATTTCAAACCGATTTGAAGTTCAAGCCAGCTTGGGTATGTGGTATACACAAACCGTATAGAGAAAGTCAAATACGCGTTCACACAACAATCTCAAACCGATTTGAGAAAATTCCTGCCCAGCCCATTTGAAATATCGTTTGTGAACAGTGTACAAGTTGTCAATATATGACATTTAAGAAGTTATACTGTAATTCAAACAGCATCCAAAAAAACTCAATAGCAGCAGCGCACTTTTAAAACATATGCTTTAACATTTGGTACGTGCAGAAGTTTGTGAATTTTCCATGAATAAACTTTTCAACTTTTACATTTTAATCAGAGAAATCAACCAACCAGCCAACTCATTACCAATTTAAAAACTTTTGATATCAAGGCAATATCCTTTAATTGCTGTCAAATTCAGTTGGTAAAAATCTGTTACATATGATAACCACATGACATAAGAAGATTGATTGATAGTAATGTTAGAAAGGAAGGCTTCCATCTGTTGAAAACAAACAAGTAAATATTAACTTGTAAAAATAGGAAATAAAACTGTAAAATTTGGAAAAAAACAACCAGAACTTTAAATCATCAAAAAGGTCACCTCTCATTGGTGCTTGTTCCATACATGGCGAAACTTATCACAAGGCAAAAGCAATTACCTGGAAATGAACATAATATAATTATGTCATTTCATCCTGTACCCAAATCTACACGCTGATATTGATACTGAAAGACTGACAGGAGAAACTTCTCTGCTGATAAACGGTACTCTGTACTATTGCGGTGGTCAAACTAACCGCTATCATTTATGATGAAAAAGCACCCACTTAGCAGTGTTTAAATTGTGAACAAAATCCTTTAAAGTTTTCTTATCACAAGTTGCTATTATTTTATGATGGTTTAATTGAGAAGAACTGATGCAGAAACAAACCCCTTGTAGCAGTAACAAAGATTTGTTTAATTGTACATTATCTACCTGCTGCCACTTCACATAAAGTGTTTGATTAAATCCAGTTGGATAACTGCTAAAAGCCAGCTATACATGTCACTTATAAAAACAGAATTCCAGCGAAAAGCTAAGTTGACCAAGTCAGGCAGTACTGAGTGCCTACAATTGGTATTTGATTTCCAACTTTCCTGTTAACACTGATAGAAGACTAAATTAGTGTTTGAATTTCAAACAAAAATTACCTTTGACCTCCAAATGACCTTTTGACCTAAAGGTCAACAGTGGCCTACCCTGGGCATGTCACACCTGAAGTGCCATGTCCCCAGCAGTAACTGTCTTCGAGATATAGCTTGCTGAAAATTTGAAAAGAAAAAAAAGAAATCGTACAAAACCAATAGGCTTGCTCCCTTATAGGAGCAACCCTAATAAAAAAGAAGCCTGAGAACCAAGCAAGGCGACATTCATATTTTGAAGAAAAGTATATCCTTCATGATAGATTTATCAAAAAAAGGATATATACAACAGATCAGTCCTAGCAAATGCAAACAAAAATGTTGAGAAAATTATAAGAATTTCAAAAATCTTTCAAGCATTACTTGAATTCAGAGCATGCACAAAAATAGCAGATAATCTCAGAAATGCTTCTCATATTCACCAACAGAGCAGGAGGTTAAGATACAGAGAATGCTGTGGTACTTCAACATTTCATCAGGTTTCTAAACACAAAATACCTGATGAAGAAGTCTATTTGTTCATATAAGAAGGGCATGGTTATAGCTAAAAACAGACTTGTGTCAGACAGACAAATGGTATAGGCTATTACATGATGGTGTTTTTCGCCATATGTTATAGGCACATGTCCTAATTTAAATATCAAATGGGATTTAATATTAAATTATTGAAAGACATTTATGAAAACCACAAGAATTTGTAAATTAGATCCAAGAAGCCACAATCCTCATTATGATAAAGCATTATAGATAAACATTAAAAATATGTACAAAGGATCGGATAATAACCACAGTAAAACCAGTATCCAATCTCACAATTAAGTTTTAAATCTGAATGAAAACCCTTCACCTGGCTTAAAACCTGGAACATTTGCTGCTGCTTAGGTGATGTATCTAGCCGAAGAAAATAAACACTAGAAGAACCCTACATGTACTAGTCGCACAAACTGTTACAAAACAGCCTCCACAATACTCCCATGGGAAAATGATACATGGCTAGAATTCTCTGGCAAAAACAAGAATGACAATAGTTTCCATGTGGAAGTGACAGGCCCAGACAGGCATTTAAAAGTTCATCACTACTCATTTAGTGTGGTTTAAATCAGAGAAATATTTTAAGCCTATAACTGTTTCAACATGTTACAATCAGCAACAGTGTTGTATGGTATTATGTCATTTTAGAATATTCCTGTAAACCACAAAATACAATTTTTTCAATGAGCACTAAGATTACCTTTGCAGTTGGAGAGGTCTACTATAAAATACTATCCCCACCAATATTCACACAATAGGAATTTTGAAATAGTCACAAACAGGAAATCTACAATTAATCTATTAACACATTAATCTATGGCACAATTTACATGTAAATAATTCTGGAGAAGCCCAGCAAGAAATATTTTCTAAATATTTTGTTATCTTTTTTAGTTTTCCACCTGTGGCATATATAAAACAGCACTATATTTCTGTAGAAAGCCAGAGAACAGCTTTTGAATGCACAACTGATATTCCCTGTGGCATATTTAGAAACCAATAATCTCCCTAGAGATTTCGTGATCAAAGCACCCATAAAATTATCTTCACTACATATTGGAAACTTACTGAGTGATAATTAAGTGCTAATATCGAGTGATGTCATATTTTTTACAAAAGTAAAGAAGTATATAGCATTTGAAGAGAACAAAAAAAAACTATAGTCAACTCACCCATCCATTTTCATAATGGTAACCTAGCAGAAGAACCAGGGGAAGAAAACGGGAATAGTGTACCTGGTGCAGTCTGGGGTTATTAGCAAAGGGCCTGTGACCAAATTAGGATAATGATCCTTTGTCTCCAGTGCCAAGTGGTCAAATTAACACTTTCTGCATCTCAGGCCATACAGTAACAAAAACTTTAATCAGTACTGACACTTGGCACCACTTTTATGAGGACGATTTAATTTGGATGATCTGATATGTCCTACTTTTACATTAAATTTTAACTACAAGGTAGAAAGGTACCACAATTTATAAAAGCTCAAACTAAAATGGGAAAACCAGATTATATTTAACTTTGAACTGGCTCACGTCTCAGCATGCATTTTTTAACAGAAACATTTATAAAACAATATCCAGACTACATCAATCAATTCACTTCAGTTTGCCTGTAAAGATATTGGGCATAAAATAATGCAAATGTTGTCCATTATATATGGCCCATCATGCTTTAAATAACAAAGCTACAGTCTATGTATTTATTTTTAATTACAAACTGCACCCACATTTGGAATGCTTAAAAAATGTCCTAAGCATTTCATCAAATATTAAACAAACTTTTACTGGCACCAATTGGAATCATAGAAAACTTGCTGTGGATATGTATAGTAACATGCCTGCTACAAAATGCTAACCAAATCGGGTGTAAAATATCTCACTTCTAGATTCCAATTACACCTCCTTTGACGTCAACTGTTTTGATAAGCAATTGCTAACAAAAGTGATTCAATACACTATTGTTTTAAGATTGCTAACTGGGTGTTTTCTGGTCAACTACCCTAACAATTAGATAGACTCCTACAGCTACATCACGTTTGCTTCCCATCCGCACTGAAATAATCCGGTTGCGTTCCTTTTTTCAAACATAAATCACAAAATTGGAACTAAATTTTCTGTCAGGTATCCTTGAAGCTTTTAATACTAGTTTATGTATATGCCTTCAAAAGCTCCATTTTATTCACAAATTTACTATCTTTCTAAACATAAGTTTGAACATCATATCCTTAAAACAAAAGTTAAAATTCATTCTCAACCAAAAGTACACCATTATTTAGCTTATCATCAACTGGAGGAAATTATTAATTACAGAACATGGTGTAATATAACTTTTACTACAGAATCAACAGGAAATTGTTTGTTTATTGCATGCATTTAAAATAAAGATAGCCTAGATCAAGGAGGAAATCCTCTTTCTATACTTGCAAAAGGCCTTTCCTCTTAGCATCTGCCAGGTTCAATACAAGTCTTGTTAGGTTATCACTTAAAGAATGCTAATTAAACCTTTTATAATAATATACAATAACTCCTTTGAACACTTAAATTCACGCTTTTCTTCTGGCCATAAATTCAGCATTTTCTACAACTTTTAATAAAAATTGAGGAAATAAGTATTCGTCCATAACCAGATTTTTAAAATAAATGCAAAAAAACTGAAGTCAATTGTACCTGATAATATCATATCATTGATATTGTATGTTTTTAAAAAGAAGAACAAGCCATAAATGTATATACAGGAAATTGTACTTTCAGCGCAAAAAACATTTACCAGCTTTCATGTCCAGTCTGTTAGAAAGTCAACTTAGAAACTGATCTTATAAAAATGATCTGCTTTTTTCATCAAAGTTTCTAGGTACATTTAGGAAATCAATTTCTAATGAATTCTTACAAAACTGGTGATTAAAGCAAGGAGAAAACACTTGCATAAATAGACTGATTCAATGAATCTTCTTATTCCCGACTGCATCACTAGCTCACTATCAATATGCTCTACAAAATATACCCTTCCAGCAAATAGATAAATAATGAACTAGAAATTCCAACAATGAAAGTTACCTGAAAGGGCACAAGTGACTTGAAAATGTTCGATTATGATAGAAACTACACATTTTGAACTGTTTTTGAACTATAGTTAATCACGATGGTTGGCTATATGCTTCGCGGAATAGGCTCCTAGAGAATTCAGCTTAATTAACATTAGCTAATTCGCTTTTACAGCCAATTAGATGAAGAAAAACAGGAAAGTTTTATAGTTAAAGGTAGACCACGTTTAGATAGTGCCATGAACTCTGGCACTGTTGAAGATTTTTATACACAATAAATGGAAAACAAGTGTTAATGAAGATCAACAGGGCTTGGGCAGGAAGTATTAAAAGTTTTTATAAGTCAAAGGGTTCACAGTTAAAAACCTTTAGCAAATTAATATCTGATGAACAGAAAACCAGATGCCATATATTCATTAATAAGCCAATGGTTAGTAAACCCTGTTTACTCCTTCTAATTCACCACCACATATGGATAGGTGGTTTGACAGTTTCCGACAGTAACAACAGTGGGTATGTAGTTCAGAGCCCGGCCATGTGCTTCAGCTTAGGAGAATAAAGGGTGTCTTTGACTAATGATATATTCCAATAAATCTGTGATTCATAAAGGACCTTTAATGGGCTGTGGTTGCATGATCACGTTTCCATCATAAAAACATGTAATACTAAATAGGTGCTTGGCGCATGTCTTGACAAATAAGTACAGATGCTTTTATATACATTTCCGATCCAATATCTTAAGATTTAAAAACGTCCTTTAAAGAATACTTCTGAGATATATAAATTCATACAGGAAACCTAAAAATGAAGTACGGTTCATACCTAAATAACTACAGAACAGGCTACTGTGTTTTATTACATCTAACATTTCAATACATTTGTAAATATAATTCTGAGCACTTTGAAAAATACATTGTAGCTACACAAACTGTAAGGTGCCTGAAGTTGATGGAGTATCACATGTACTGTGTGAAAACAGTAGGCAGTTTGTTTTATTTCACAATGTAAAATATGACACTATAAAGGTCACTTTGATCTATGTTGCACTCTCACAGAGCTCACACAATAGGAACATAAGCATATATAGTTTAAGTTCAATAACAGATATGTGACTAACATTTTAAAAACATTTTAAGTGCTTTGATGCTGAACAATGAGATTTTTGGCTGGTTATTCACAGCTTGGGGGAGGTTAATTACATTAAGAGTCTTTTTTAAGTAATCTGAAGAAAACTAGCACAGCCATTACAATATTCCAGTCCTTTTTATTAATTTGTTGACACATTTTAAATGAAATTTACCTAGATTGTGGAAAACAGAATTTTTAATAAAAAAAATTCATTTAGAATTAGAATCTCATATCAGCAGTCTCAAGTTCAAGAAGTTTGGAATTCTTAAAGATGCAGTGCATCAAGGTCTAGAATGTTCCCACCAATCTGATTTCAGTAACTATGTAGTATCATAGAATTAGATATCACCTAGCATATAAAATTGTGCATATAAAAAAAAATGCTTTGTCATTTAAAACATTTTTAAAAAGGCACAAATCAAACCTATAGATACATACATGTATTTTTTATTTTGAAGAATGGGCCAAGTTGATGACCTGCAATGACAAATCATTTAGGGCCATAAATTAAGATTGCAGACTTGTTTTACTTTAAGCTAAAACTCTCAAGTACTTACCTTCTAAAATGATAAAAATTCCAGTAGTTCCTAAAAACTGAGTCTTAAATTTAGTCTACTTTTGCGAAATTTTAATGATGACCACTACCTTTGTATGAACGAAAACCACACACGATAGCCTACACAACGAAGAAAATATGTCTACCCAGTTAACTAGCCTTGCAAAGCAATTTATTAATAAAATTATAAGCAAGCTAAGTGGATAACAGTCTAGGAATTTGGCAATCTATTCTTTCGAATAATATCCATGCAACACATTCAGCTAACTGCTGACTTAGTTATCACACAACGCTATTATCTGTCCATTATCAAAACTGAAACATCACATAAAGGGATGGATAAAAACACTATAGGTTCTCTGATTTACACACTACGGGATATCTTTGTAGTTGAGAAGGGAAAGAATGTCAGTACAGCAAAGATCTAACACTAAACTTTAGATACACTTTTGTCTATATCTTTTTTGGTGCATGGATAGGTTCATATTTATAACCAAAATAATTTAGTATGTATTTTTTATATATCTAGCCACTATTTATCAAAAAATAATTTTTACCTATTAAAACTGCTTTTCTATTTTTCCTTAAATCTAAAAGAAATGTTGGATCTGGGATATTTACACTTTTACTGGTTCACATACAAAAATGTGTGGAGGTAAACTTCCAAAATATACCAAATATACTCTCAGCTCTTACTTGTTTGTGTCAATTAAATTAAAAGATTTTCATGCTTTTACTAATAATATTATGATTGTATGAAGAATGAATGCCTGCATATTTCCAGCTTTGACAGGTTGATAAAAAAGGAAAACACATACTTGTAATGCACTGAAACAACCCCTTATTTTCATAACAAAACTGAATAGCCAATTAAAAAATTATTATTAAACCAGTTGATGTAACATTGTTGCACAGTAAAATTGATCCTTTGCTAAAATTCTGGGACATTTTCACATTACTTTAATGCATAATTCCACAAAATTTGTGATTCCTTGACGTAGTAACTGCAACGAGCTTTAATTAAATTAATGCAATTGCATACGACTTTAACAAAGTTGTTTGGTTTTTAATCAATTTTTCATTTCAAGTTGATACATCAAAGCACTCTCTTGACCTCTGTCAGTTAGATGCCTGGGTCGACGACAGTGATATCCAGCGGGACTTTCCCAATGTTCTATTTAAAAATCCACTAAAAAAAATAACTCCAAAGTTTCAAGCAAGTACTTCTTTCGTGTTGTTGTTTTTCACTGTCGCATTGCCACCAGTTATGTATTATAATACTCCAATCATACATTAGCACATGGCAGTTAACCTTTTCGACAAATCACTGCTCGCCATTTTCAGTCTTGACACAATCCTAATGGTCCCAGAAACTTCGTCAACTTCAAAAAGTTACTTAACAACCGAAAATACTTTCATAATTTTGTACACTTTTAGTTCACTACCTGTTTAAACATATATCTAAATCAGAAAGAAAATTGTCAGCTTACTTTACAGAAAATTTAAATAAATCTTGAACACTTACCTAAACACATCACTACTTGCTCGAGCTCTTGTTTTTACTGAAACCACGTGACCAGAAAGGTGCTTAATCACAGGCAATACGATTCAAAATACAATCCAAACCTCAGAAATTTTCAATAAAATTAGGCTATGTACGTACCTTTTGAATTCATGAATGTATTTGCAATTCATAAGTGAAAAATCTTGCTATTTGTTTTTATTTTTAAACGTAATATAGTTTGCTGTTATTCACTAGTTGCCTGTGTGTACTTCTAAACGCGCCAGTAGCTATGGCACAGTAGCCCGGAAAACAATGTGCACGGGATTTTACCCGGGGAATTGATATTTACATGATATCACATGTGAAAAAAAAGTATATAACTAAAATTTTATTCTTTTAAACAAAAAGATTGCATCATTGTGAACCCCACGTTTCATGTTGTACCATTTGCCGGAGTCTGTCAAAGTCCGTGTTCCCATCCCTGGTTACCGTAATAATAATAATAAGCAAGAATGTTTATTTCATATAATTTATTTTTTTGCACTTTCGAATGCAACTTTATAGCGGACTGTTCTTTGCGTTTGGAGTAGAATGTACTGGCTGACCAGTACGTTAATACGGACTTGCCAACAAAAGCAGGGATTTATCGTTATTCAAATAGCATGATGCTTACAGACCAGATTTAGTTTGCATTGATTTCAAAAGTTTATTTATATTTATACAACGTAATTTTGAAAGCCATGCTCAAAGGGAGGCCTAATGTTTTACAATAGCACCTTTTATGTGACTCCGTGGCCGGGGTTAATATCATAGACGCAAGTATCTTTATTCAGTGAAAGAGGCCGTCAAAAGACACGTAAACAGTCAATTAAACAATTTTAAACCTTCAGATTAAAAGCTGGGAGATTTATGCCTTAGCCTTCTCTTCTAATATTTTAGTCAGCACAAAATGTAACGAAATGTTAAATATGCGCAGCGCAGAACAACTTAAACAAACGGTGTAGTTTAATCCAGTACTACTACTATCACTTGAAAAAAAAAACATAATACAGTTAATATTGCCCAGTTCATGCAAAAAAAAAACTGTTGTGCAGGTGCTTTAGCGCGTCATTAAGACTTGTGACACCTGTAGCCACATAAATGAAACAACTGGCGAGATCTCGTCAAATGAAAAACATTTAAAGTTGTGTCAAAAAAAAAAATTTTTTTTTTTTTCTATTTATAACCTGTCAACCAAAGATTGATAGTATTCAAAACGATTGTCATTTCTTGTTCAGACTTATGGACCCGAGACTAAACTTAAGTGTTTTGCCCGCAAACGTCACAAAAGCTAATAACGGGACACAGTTCTGAATCATAGTGTAAATATTTAACTGCGAAATATAATCAGGACAGGTATTTGAAATTTATTTCACCTGGCCTGGGGAAAATTTGAACAACAAAAGATATCCGAAAATTTAAATTGCTGTCACTGAATATTAAAATCAGGACGTCAAATTTAATTTTTTGAAAAGTCAGGATGTCAAATCTAATTTTCGAAGTATTAAATTCCTCATGTTAACGTACAGGTATAATGAATGACAAGGAGCCGAGTATCGCAAAAACGAAATATTGTTTCTGCGATCAGTACGTTCTCTTTCTGGGGTCCCTCGGAGTGGCTGTGGGCTCCCAAGTTCCTACGAGATTGTTTTGCATTTTTTATCTATTGCATAAATCTTGAAATTGTATAAAGTATACTTCGAAAAACAAATTTCTACATTGACTATTCCTTTCTCCTAGGTAACTACTTGTGGTAAACTTGTCAAATTTACAGCAAAAAAAATCTGGAAACTGGATTCCCAGGAGGGGGGACTTACAAACCGGTTAGTAAAGCAGGTTACACAAAGTCGGGGACAACTTTGTACCCCTGGTTTTGAATACTTTTCTGTTGCGCAAAGTTTGGGATAGACGAAACCGAGTGCAAATGGGATTTAAAGTAACTTGCGAAATATCGCTCGTGAGGGTGCGTTATCAGAACCAGGGAGGTCTGGAAAATAAAAAAAATAGATGACTCATAGCCTATTTCCAGCATTTTCTTAAGTTTACACGTTTAGGGTTTCAAATTCTCTAAATAAGAAATACACACATAAAAAGGATTTCTTCGAAAAAATATATTAACTATACATGAAAGTCAAGGCATATTTAGTTTTTGTTTTGTTTTTTGTCACTTTTGCCAACCCTATTCATGTTGCTGATAATCATTGCACTGTATAAATTATTTACGTTTATATTAATATTTTAATAAACAGGGCAGCTGGGTTGACCACAGTATTTATAAAATGCAAATGACACCTATTTTGTATACGTACATAGTAGGCAGAAAAACAAAATAAAGCAACGGTGATCATTGCTGGTTTTAACTTTTTTTATCATTGTTTGAAAAATAACATTAGTATTGTATTATGTTGTGTTCTATTGCGTTACGTTATGTTATGTTATATCGTTTGAAATCCTTTAACATTTCTGTTAAATTCTGTTTCATAAAGGCTCCTTGATAGAATATTTTATAACAAAACCCTTGTTGAAATAAACGCTGCTTGATTTCGTATGCGATTTTGTTTTTGTGGACGTCTGTTACATTGGCCAAACCATTGATGATGGGATTGATGAGAATTTTCCAGGGTTTTTTTTTGGTAAAGTCTAGACATGCTTGTAGAAGATGATCGAGTACACACGTATTTAAAGACAGATAAAGCCTGTGTCACCAAGTTCAGGTATTATGTGCGGTTATACCTCGTGCTTTGATACTGCATAAGCCCATGCACTCCAAAGGTTGTGTTTGTAAAGCAAAGTGGCGATTTGTACGCCACCTTTTAACTAAATTGTAACGCAAAATAATTGCTCAAACGAGCTCAGCAGAGATCACTCATCTCCTTTTACAAGATAATATTTATAAAGTGAAAAATGATATCTCAGTTGAGAAAATACAAATAATATAAATGCAACATGTGACATTTTTTTTATAATGAACTGGCCATATTAGCATTGGTTAACAAAATTTGTGCAGAGCATATAATTGCATGTACTCAAATAAAAAAGGTAAAACCTTTCATTTGCAATCTGTACAATTTTTCATTGCTTGAACAAAAAAAGCAAAGTTTCGGCAACAAAATTCAGACTTGTCTTAAGTATTAAAGAACTAATCTGACAGTATACAAAGGCTTCACACAGACCTTCTAATCTTCACAACAAATGTTAATAATATTTTAATTAGTGGAAACAAATTAAATATAGGTCTTGCTGACGTTATAGTGTTTTAACAGCGCAACAGAGATAGTTGCATCAATGTGTTTGTTGATTTTGGAATTTGCACTTTTTCAAGGGGAGTTAATTTACGTATGCATATATGGAATGGTTATTTTATAACT
>JAOXYB010048002.1:0-12071 GCA_028565635.1 Phoronis ovalis | reverse complement strand
TATATATAGGACAGATCTATAAACTAATAAATGTTATATAGTTTGTTCACTAATAATGCAGACTCGGAAAACACGTCCATTAGCTAGTATCATGCGTCTTGTTAAGAGGTCTTAAAAACGTAGCCTCTATTTTGCGAACTCTCGACTTGAACCAGATAATTCCAAGGTGTATTTACGTTTCTCCGAGATCTATATATTTTTAAACCATTAAGGTTCCCCCTTTCTCACTATATCCCTACAAAAAGGAGAACCAATCCATGTTGTTCAACATTGTTCTCATGATAGCTCGAACCGTATTTATCACACAGTTGGCAGCTTGAGTGTTAAAGTCACAAAAAGATACTTTGTGTGTGTAAACAATGGATTTTTCACAGTTTTTCTTTACAAAGTTGTGCACAGTAGAACGTATCGGCTAGTATTTAACATAATGTTTATATTTCATACCCGTAATCCAATTAATAAGTGTGCTCTTGAAGTTTGCATATATTTCTTCTGTTTTTGAGTGTGTTGACAAACGACAGTGTTAGTTGCCATGGATACGATTTGCAACTTCGTTTTCACGAATTATTACATTGTTTTTGTAATAAATATTAATGTGTCTCTATCAAATACGCTCATCCACTTGGAAACCACTCTCTACAGATGGAAATATATCCTAAGTAATTTAAGCATTCTTATGAGCTGAATTGCAATTAAAACATCGGTGGCCCTGGCATACTAAGCAATAATAAAGCTAAACTTTGTTTAACGCATTTTTGGTATTCTGTCTCTCCTTGAATGTCACACCAAATATGACTTGAATCCTCTGGCCTCTTTCCTGCAATTGCCTAAATTGCTTGTTTTCCCTCTTAAAGCTAATAATTAGTTAGCGGCATCATGTGGCCTGGAGTGTTTTTTTCAGTTAATGGTAACTGGGGTGAATGGCGGAATACGACATGTCCAGTGACTTGTGGCATTGCAAACATGACAAGAATTCGTTATTGTGATAACCCAGTGCCACAATATCAGGGATTGGATTGTGTTGGAGAAAACACTAGTACTATAATGTGCGAAACTCACGTAGAATGCCCAGGTAAGCAGAAATGGACATTTTCTTTTACAACAGCTTGTCTTTACATTTGACCTTAGTGTTTATAAACTACAAGTTGGTTTTAGTGACTAAATGTCTGATGGTAAATGTTGGCACCTTTGAGAATACTTTTAAACTCGCCAATAGTGCCAAAGCTTGGTTACATAATAAAATAATGTTTTATCACAGATAGTCCCTTAGATTTACTTTGCAGCATTCACAGATGTTTATAAATTATGCAGATTGGGTCTACAAACAACATAAATGTATATATAACTGTCCCTCATGTATTACACGCACGAGATCCTGGTGAGCCACGTTTTACAGCTAGACGCTACTAGCCACCTCGCGATAATTCTTTTAAAAGCGCTGCCTAGAATGGATGGCAAATACTCTGACTGGTCCAGTTTTTCGATAGTTTAAGACGAGGTATTATCACTTTTTTTTTAGTGGTTATATACCAGTATGTAAATTAGGTATTGGAGAAAATATGTTTATGTAATAGAGAGAAATAAAGCAAAAGCTACTTTAAATTCTGTTTTTAGTTCATAGTGTTTAAAACCACAACGGACGATTTCTATGAGAAAACATTTGGTTAAGACAACTTCAACAGGGTTCCGCTGCCGTGGATGATATGATTGAGTAACACTAAATACTATACATTGTTAAGACATTTATGGAAAATAATTGTATATGGTCTGCTTAACTTTTTCTCATTTCTTCATTGGGAAAGATTCGCATGTCTAACTGATCAAGGGAGTTGATGTCATATAAAGGACATAACATTGACGGCCGACTGCATGTATATTGTGATTTTTGAATTTATAAAGTATTTTCTCTAATAATTGCCCCCTTTTTTAATAATCGCCGCCTCTATCAGTCGCCGCCTCTAGTGACTAAATTAAATCAATAATCGCCCCCCGGACGACAAGTTGAATAGAAAAATCGTTTGAATTATAATACGAGATAATCACATTTTAATTCATTATTATGTGTAGTTGATTAGCTCGTTTTTATGGTATGTTTGTTTAAGGTTTGTAAGAGTTTCGCTTAAATAAGCCAATTGTATTTGATAAACTTGCAGTCTTCGAGATCTGCCTTATGTATCGCAAACAATATATTAAAAAAATGCAAATCATCAGGCCAGGAGTACAAAAAAGTTATTAATCACCCACTCTCTAACAACCCCCTAAAGGCATTTCTTTAAATAATCACCCAGGGCGACTATTAGACAAAATACGGCATATAACGCAATTCACAAACTAACGACAGATGAAAAAGTTTGCCTAGCTGATCGAATGCTGGATAATTATGTGACAACTTGTGTGACGCGTCAGTGATAATAACAAAATAAGTATAAAATATCTGAACATATCTGGTTGCGTTGTATTACAATAATAATACGCATAATATCACGATTACACTAACATAAAACCTAAGACATGCTTTTTCAGTTAATGGTAATTGGGGGGAATGGCAGAATACGACGTGTCCAGTGACTTGCAGCATTGCAATCATGACAAGAATTCGTTTCTGTGATAATCCAATGGCACAGTATCAGGGATTATATTGTTATGGAGATAACACTAGTGTCATAATGTGTGACACTCACGTGAATTGCCCAGGTAAGCAGTTATCTTTTGAAAGAACCTCTTCACATTTGACCTTAATATTCATAAATACAACTTTGCCTTTGTGATTGTGCGTGTCCAATTGCAAATTTAGTGAGAATGCTATTATCCCGGGGGGCTCACTTACAAAAAAGTCGGGTACGCATGCTTGTCCGAAAAAACGGGTGTAAGGGGTACCTTTTTCGGGAACTCCGTTTAGGGGTCGATTTTGGCGGAAAATCACATTTAGGGGTTTTTGACAAATGTAAATTTCCGTTTAGAGGTTGGTTTTTCATGTACACCTCCCGTTTAGGGTCATTTTTTCAGTGGGAGCAGCGAGCATTACCTTTTGGTGACCATTTTGCATTTTTTTTAAATTTAGTGTGTTATTTTGTTTTGACGACTTTTTTTTTTTTTGGTTGTCGATTTTTTTGGTAACCGTTTTTTTTTTGGTTGTTAATTTTTCAGGTACCTTTTTCAGCAAAATCCCCCGGTTAGGGGTGGTATTTTGATCCTCCACTTCTCCTTTAGGGGCTTATTTTGCACCCTACGGACGAGCATGGGTACCCGACTTTTTTTCAAGTGACACCCCCGGCGCTATTATACTTAGGAAATGCATTCAACATATCAAAAATCATATCTTATTATTGTATGCACGTTAAATGGGGGCTGCTTTTTCATAACCTCTGGATGTAAGTTGTCCTTTGACACAAACTTTTGAGTTACCCTACCAGCCAAAAACAAACAAACGAACAGCCTATTATCTCACCAGGTAAGCACAAGGCATGCGCAAGAATGATCACATATCAATGGTATTAATATTTCTTTGTTAAAACTTGACTGAAGGCAACATTTACAAATACAATGTATATATATGTTTGAAACATGTAAAATTCAACATTATAAAACAGCAGTCTTTAAGACAATGGGTAATACAAATTAGCCAGTTCTTTCCTTTGCTATCGAGAAACGTTATCACTTCCCGACATTTGTAACCATTGAAAGCATATGTTTTGGCTGAAGCTTACCTTAAACAAATATAAATAACAAATAGTTTAAGAAATACATTCTGTAGTTGTAAATGTACTTCGTATTCGTCTAAGACAAGTTATATTACGTTTTATACTTCGTAATAAATCATATATTTTGTGTGTTGTGAAAATCACTTATGCCGAGATAATTGGTTGGAACCATTGAAACATACATAAAGCGATGATAACATACAACCTCTGCACCACAACTTCTTTGGGAAGATAGTAACAATTAATTAAGACATGTAACCAATGTTATTTAAAGCTAATGGCTAGTTGCCGGTACAAACTAGCAACATAACCTAGAACATATTTTTAGTTAATGGTAATTGGGGTGAATGGCACAATACGACTTGTCCAGTAACTTGTGGTATTGCAAACCTGACAAGAATTCGCTACTGTGATAACCCAATGCCAGAGTATCAGGGACTACACTGTGGTGGAGCTAACACTAGCATTACAGTGTGTGATACTCACGTGAACTGCCCAGGTAAGCGGGCCAGAGCAGGTATACCTTTTCCACGAATTTTTCTTTACATTTTATCGGCAGCATACTTTATTATTCCATGCACGATAATTGGAGGCCGCTTATTCAATTCCTACTATTCAGAACAAAATATACATAGTTCGGAAAACTCGTTAACCATTTTAGATAGTGGTGAACACAAAACATCAGCACTACCACGTGGTTATCTCCAAAACCTGCTATAGCTGTTCTTATTACTCACGCAGCCTATCTTTGTAAACACTACATAAAGTAAGTGTTAAACAACATATAAATGTTGTCAATATCCAAAGGAGTGTACGGTCAGTAGCTGCTTTCTTCACGATTACGACATCAGTTCAGCCTTTACACCACAAGGGTTCTAAGGTGTATCCGTGGGTCGTGAGAAAATAACAGTAATATTTTGCAACATATTTTCTTTACAAGGGACAACAGCTGCAAATGATAACACTACGACATCTATAAGAATCAGCATACTCATTATTGTATGCAAGACTATTGGAGGTTGCATATTCATGAGGGGGTTGGGGGGTACCCCCAATGTGCCATGCTCACACTTACAAATCGGCAATGCTCGCTGCTCGCATTTAACCAGAAAAATTAACAACAACAAAAAAACGGTTGCCAATAAAAATAGGCAAATAAAAAAAACGGTCGCCAAGAAATCGACAATAAAAAAACCTTGACAAAAGAAAATAGTTTAAAAAATTAGGAAACAAACAAATAAAATGGTCGCCAAAAGACACTGCTCGCTGCTCGCACTTAACAGACCAAGACAGTGCTCGCTGCTTGGATTTAACAGACCCTAATGCTCGCTGCTCAGACCACTCCCCCCTATAGCCCTCATTCATAGTTAACCGGAATAAAATATGTATAGAATGCACAAGCAACGAAAAATGTTCTTACTATTGCATATAGAGGTGAATATATAACCTCTATACCATCACCAAAATCTAATCAAAGTACACATAACGGAAATATTGTTTACCATGTTTAAACATTTTTTACGATATATGTTTTTTTAAATGTAAGTTATTTTTTTTAAACGCATTACTATATATGAGTGAGACTGACCAGTAACTTTAATTTCATCAACAGTGGACGGAGGTTGGTCAGAATGGAGTTTAAGCAGCTGTTCGGTAACTTGCGGCTATGGGAGAAGTGTCCGACATCGAACATGTGATAATCCTGAACCTTACAATGGTTTACCATGCCGTGGCGAGCCTGAAGAAGTACAGCTGTGTTATTTTAATGTGCCATGCTGTGCCACTCCACCATGTTCAGGCTAGTAAGCTTTAAGTTTTCACTTTGCATGTATACTCATTGCACAAAAACATTCAATACGTCACAAGTTTATTATTATAATTTTATGTAAAATGTCAGCTCTTCAGTTGTAGTTGTTTTGTTTTTTGCGTCAGTGTGCGCGCGCATAAACATCGATATAATCAATACTAAGAATGACACCTTAGTACACAATACTTGACAGACTGACGTGTAACATCTTCTATTGCAATCCACTCACTTGAGTGTTATACGTCGTTTAATTGAGTCAGACCACTTCTTCACATCATTTGTATGCGTAGTAATCATTTTTATGCAAAAACATTTAAAATTCATAGATCCTTGGTTTACTGAAATAAAGTAAATTGATGCTTTTTTTAATGAGACTATTCACTTGTCATGGTTTGTAAAATTATATGACCCATTCTGGGTTATATATTATGATGGGTGACATCGGCGAATAAATTGTTATGTTTAAGTAGCAGCAATAAATAGTATTTATTGTAATACGCCAAACATTTTAAATTGCCATATGATCAATTTACATTTTTCCACCTACCAACACATACGTACATTGTTTACTAGAAACAGTTAATTGTATGCAATTACCTCTGACTTTGTCCTATGCACATTCATATTGTGTAAGTTCCTTCAAAACATGATGAGTTAGTGAGTGTGACCAGGCATGCAGATAACCAGATAAAGTTATAAAGTTATTACCACACAACCGTTTCATTTCCTTATTTTTCTTTTATTAGTTTTTTTTCTTTATAAAACATCCAATACCAAAACAGAGTCCATAACTTATTTTTTATCCTATCAGCAAAGCCCTTTTTAACATTATGAGACCCTCCAGCTAAAACCACAGTATGTACATGTTATTCTTCAGCCGTTCAAGTAGCGCTGAAAGGGTCGCTGTCGCAAGGGGTACTACAGAAATGTACCCAGGATACATTAACGTATACAGACCTGAACCTCTAAATTAGCAACTACCCATAACCATACCCGGCTTCAGGCAGTATGTACTCAGAAAAGGGAAATCTCGCTTATAAGAGGGAGAGTTCCGGTCACGTGTAATACCTAGGTTTAAAAAATGGCGGAACTTATTGGTGAAGAGAAAGTTTTGCAAAAACATTTATATGATTTTCTAATGGGTATACAAGTTTTCCGCCTTGCGAAAATTGTCCGCAAAGTATTAAACTTAACATCAAACATATTTGTGAGTAAAAAAAAGAATCAAATTGAAATAGATTTTTTTATGGCGAAGTTGGCTCACGTGCACAAAAAATAGACAATTTAAATGCTTGTGATTTTTTAGGGGGGGGTTGTTCTTTTTGCTCTGGAGCAACTTATACTGGATGGATTTTCACAAAACAAACTGTAACATAAAGGTAATATAATTATCTAGGTGTACCTGGCTGTACCTAATAACATTATTGCAAGTACCTTATTGCAAATTTGATTTATCCACTTTACAGGCCTCCCATTCCAAATAGAATCGCGATCTAGCTTAGGTACACCCGACCTGAGATGGCACAGTTTGTTCTTAGTCCATCCCACATGTCAATTATCCTTATTTATATGCTAAGTTACTCCAGCCTATTGGTTAGAACACCCTGTAATTTGTCACATGGAGATCATTTTATCAACGGTTGACATGTGACGTCACAAGTTAAGTTCCTCCCTAAATTACCTTTTCGCGTGATAATACCACCTATCTTTTTGCTAGGCTTTTTTCAAACAAAAAATAATTAAGTCTGGTAAAAATAAACTTGAAATACACGGCATAAACAGATACTAGAAATTGGAAGCTTTTTGTGAGTGTAGTACCCCTTACGACAACGACCCTTTCAGCTCAAGTGCCCAGGTCGAAATTAACGGGAGTGATCGACATGCCGCGGGCATGGGACGGCATATATAAATGCGATTGTTTTCGTAGACGGGACGGGCCATATCATGTACCAAAATGATATTGCATCAGACTGAATCTAACCAGTGATTTAAATGGAATTTTAGGTCATGTCAGACTATTATGCGTAATGTGTGTGTATTGAAATTGACGAGAACTGACGAAGTGACACCTTCACTGACTTTTGTCAACGGCAAATACACAAACCATCCTAAATGTTTACCTGTATATGTGACTTACAATGTAACATCCTTCCAATATGTGTATACCTTACACACAAATGATACAGCAATTTCTTTTTAGACGATTGCAGTAAAAGTATAAGCATATGTATCAAACCCATGTTACCTTATGGATAGATACAAAATGAAAATGGATCATATCATCATATACGTCCTCATCAATGCTGATCCCTTGTCAATACTTCTGAAAACCCAGATATTTGACATGTTCGTAAATGGGCAGAACATATACAGATGATGTGGCGGCAATCGAAAACTATGACAACGAACTGATATGTATGTACAGTTATGTTGAACACTGAATATGAGTTCAGAATTTTGCAATTCTGACTTATTTACTTAAACTTCACTCTTTCTTGTTGAATAGTTGATGGAGGGTGGTCTGCTTGGTCTGTTATGTCAGTGTGCAACACATACTGCGGACTTGGAAATGAGACAGTTCGTCGAACCTGCACTATCCCCGTACCGTCACATGGTGGTTTAGACTGTGAGGGAAATGATAGATCCACCCGCGTGTGTGGTTTTGAGAATCCTTGTCCTAGTAAGTGTATTATAGAATAGCTTACATGTGTTCACTTAGATAAGACAGCTGCTTTCTTTCTACCTGTGTACAAAAAAATGGCATGAAAGTAATAGCATTCGTTATGAATGTTGCAAGCAAGTATGTAATAATTCCGTCCACTTAATACTTGTAGTAACATTAAGGTAGGCTTCGGATTATTTTTAATGTTTTTGCCTGACGCCTACCCTGACTTGTTATAGTTTTAGACTTTTTTCTTAGAATGTTTCTACTTTTCTGCATTTACAGAGTTTATTGTAAGTTACACATTTTTTTTTACCTTTAGTTGATGGAGAATGGTCATCATGGACAAACTCCAGTTGTAGCACAACATGCGGCAAAGGTGCCATGACAAGGTCACGTGCATGTAGGAACCCGGCACCCAAATACGGTGGTTTAGATTGCATAGGTTTTAGCCAATACATTTATGAGTGTGCTGCTGAAAAACAATGTCCAGGTATCATAAACAGAGTGTAATTTAGACGAAGTTTTTTTTCTATTTTGAATAAATTAAAGTATTCCTTTGATACACAAATAACGGTTAACAAATATTTATGAATTTTCGGCAAAATTGCTTCTGAACAATTAATTTATATGATCCTTGACAACCCCTGAAAAACACTGCTAAAGTCGAACTAAGTAGTGTATTTACTACCTTATGAAGGCAAGACGCAAACACTTTTAATACTGAAAATAAATACAAATCAGATAGAATTCACATCGGACGTGCTGCTAGATGCTAGTGAGGATCAAATATTCATTAATTCCCTACATTACTTTATAAAGTAAATGGATTTTGGCATTCGTGGAATTACATAACCATTTGCAATGCACCATGCGGAGGTGGTTGGAGATTAAGACAACGAGTGTGTGAGGAACCGTTATTTGGAGGACACAACTGTTCAGGACCGGATACAGAAAATGCCACGTGTAATGAAAAACCATGTTCAGGTTAGTAGTACCGGCATACAGTACACGTATTTATTTTCTTTTTTGGGACGTGACATTTTAATTTTGGGTGTTTTGTAATGTCAACATGTTGTACTTATTGACTAAAGTAAAAAAATCCCAGAGATCATTACAATTTTTTAAAAATCGGATTTTGAATTCGGACTTATTTGCCACAGGAATAGTGTGATTCATGGGTCGATTTTGTTCTAACGCGATATTCTCAAAATTAGTATGGACAAGACTGTACGACAAATTAATTGGTAGTGTATGGAAGAGTGTACGCTCACATTATGAAGAGATAACAGTTCCGAAAAAGTTGATCTGTTTGATATGTGCATGAACGTTACAACAATTTTCTATTCAGTTTAATGGAGAATCTAATGGTGTACTTAGGCTGTATGCTAACTTATGATAAATTAGTATGTTTTCCCATCCATTTTTTCTCTATTATATTAGTTGATGCAAACGTTTGATTTTGGACGAATATCCTTTTTATTTTTAAGCTGTTATCTTTTCTGAAATACATTTATTTATAACAATCAGAGATACGGGATAATTGCGTATTCGTAAACTTGAAATATACCATTTGTATGCATTTGGGGGGCATTTGGTAGAAGCAACGTTGAACCAAACCACTAAATCAGCTCAACGACCGAAGAATTGCTTCATTTTTCTTTAACACATTGCATGCTGGGAACGTTTGTAATAAAGCGACGTTTTATGTAAACAATCTGAACATCATTTTACATTTTCTGTGTCAAATGAGAAAGTGTCATAATAATAATGAGTATTTTTTTCATTCTTACAACCAAAAACTTTAATTCAAATACACAACATTATGATAAAAAATTAAGTGAAACGTTCTCAAGTTTTAATATCCCAGGTGACATACTGTATTTTAATTGAATGAACTTTTAAGTAATCTATTTGGTTATTGTAAGACTGTGAGGACTTCAGCTTGTGGTCCCGTAGGTAACTGGTTAGGTGGAAATTATGATTCTCAAACTTTCAGACTTATGCTTTAGGGAATTTCTGCTGTTGGTGGTTTAACTGTAAACCTATGATTCCGATACATCTGACATGTTCACCACATGTAAATTTGTGAGGTAAAACAAATTAAATCTGTAGAGTTCTTGTTTCCAAAGTAACTGAAAACCCATCTTTTTATAAATTAAAGTTCATGGCGGATGGGGAGAATGGATTTATCCAGCAGGTTGTAATACAACGAACGGCTGTGGATATGGTTTGTTAACACGAACAAGAAGCTGCAATAATCCCATTCCTCAACATGGTGGCAATTTCTGTATTGGAAACATTTCCATTTCAGACGTCTGTTTTATTGGTACTAACTGCTCAGGTACTTAAAATCGTCCTTTATGGTTTCATATATTAGAATTAAATAAATAACTATAATAGGTTCCAAAACTATTATAGTTTCCTAAATTCTGTTATAATATTTCCTCCATGAAATTGCTTGAGATTGTTTGAATATATACAAGGGTACAAAAGCAAACATATGTTGTTGTCAGATAGTTCTACTACTTGCAAAATGTCCAAAGTAGAATAATCCAAAAATACATTGTAATGGTGGTAGATTCCATGTTGATTATGTTACTTGAGTTTATAATCGCGGACAGATATGCGCCCAAAGATGGTTATCTTATTTCATTAATCACCAGGGCAGGGAGAGCCAATTAGAATTCACGCTTATGAAAAATTATATTCCTGCATATGTAGCCCAAAAGTGTGAATTCCCTTCACGGTCTCATTATTAAACTTCAACTTCCATTACTCCCATCATCATTTGAAACTCCTGAATGCAGTTTTTACCATGCAGTAAGTGTGCTTTACCCTAGGCGTCACACACCACCAATCTAGTTTTTTTGGCGAGTATTCCACCCCCCTGGGTGCCAGCGCAGGAGTTGCAAATGGCCATAGTAGTAGTGGGAGTTGAAGTTGGATAATCGGAGAGTATCAGGACGGTGATATTTGAACTCATGTGGTAGGAATTACATAGATTCCCAAGTTTGAGCACTTTCACTGTAATTGGCCATATAAGATTCCATGACTCTTTGCACAGCTCACAAGTCAGATTATCAAGAGCTACACGTCATGAAACCAGGACTAGGCATATTATGTTGATATAGGCCTAATAATCTTCGAAATACAATAACAATATGGGACTGAGCCGTCTTACTATATCATCATATCGGCTACAGTTCCAGTCCGTAACATATTTTGTAAATAGTATATTTCTATTCATTGAATTACATGTATAACGAAGTGAAATTACAAATCACCATTCTTGATTTTTTCCCCCTATCAGTTGATGGTGGTTGGTCCAGTTGGGTTATAGATGATAATTGTGTTGGACAGGGCGACGTTGGAAAACGCAAGCTACAGAGATATTGCACAGATCCCATTCCAAAATACAACGGCAAGGAATGTGATGGACCAGACGTTAGATTTGATCTGTGCGACACCATGATGCCTTGTCCGCGTCAGTGAGAATAACAAGCTCTTCCGTTTTGTGACTAATTCAGATCTAATGTAAAATAAACGGTTGGTTCTGGAATTTCCAAAATTGTGAATATTTTTTGTTATACAGCTTTATCACGAACACATTTGTCAGTTGTATAATATGTTGCTTCAGTTTACCAATGTTTCCCTTGCAGATTATGGTGGGTGGTCTACGTGGACAGTAGGTGATTGTAGTTCGTCGTGCGGGCCAGGATATTACATACTAACTCGCAACTGTACTAACCCACCTCCTCCAAACCCGGAGTATGGCTGTATAGGGGACAAAACAGTATATTTACTGTGCAACGGATCTTGCTTAGGTGAGGTAAAGGAGGTGTAATTCGCTTGTTTTAATAGCAACTTTTGTCTCTTAACAAAAACAATATTATATATA
>JAOXYB010047991.1:0-11007 GCA_028565635.1 Phoronis ovalis | reverse complement strand
TCCTAAACCTATGAATATGATGATACAAACCAAAAAACAAGCTTTAACGCCAACGGAGCCAAATATCAGTACTAGACCGTTTGTGCAAAACAATACACGGACCAGTCAACCACAAACTGCAGCCTGCATGCTGAACGGATTGCACTCGTGACTACCTCCAAGAGCATGCAAGTAGTCTACCAGGAACATTTTCATTGATAATAACCAGCATCTACTGTTAATACTCCTAAACCTATGAATATGATGATACAAACCAAAAAACAAGCTTTAACGCCAACGGAGCCAAATATCAGTACTAGACTTTGTGCAAAACAATACACGGACCAGTCAACCACAAACTGCAGCCTGCATGCTGAACGGATTGCACTCATGACTACCTCCAAGAGCATGCAAGTAGTCTACCAGGAACATTTTCGTTGATAATAACCAGCATCTACTGTTAATACTCCTAAACCTATGAATATGATGATACAAACCAAAAAACAAACTTTAATGCCAACGGAGCCAAATATCAGTATTAGACTTAGTGCAAAACAATACACGGACTTTTAGAAAAGAATCACTGGTCATACAAACATGATTTCAGATAGTTTTCAATCCGTTTACATTAGATTTTAATCAAGAACTGATTTCATTTAAATTCCATTTTGCTACACTGAGATACAAAGTTTTTCAAGCCTAAATACTAAATTAACCAACTTACACGAACATGCAAAATCCTTCATCTCTAAAGGCAGGCATAAAATGACACATACGTTACAAGTGTGAACTGTTAAATATTAAAATATCCACAGCACGAAGTGATATTAGACTGGTGCTAAAACTTAAATTGAAGCAGCCGCAATGTGCAAATTGTGAAACTGTGACAAAAAAATGAAAAATTAATCGATCATATGGCAAATAACCACGATGAAACTAAATTTAAAATTATTATATGGGCTGCATACATGACACAACACGATGTATGACCAGTGAGTATGGATCTCCTGAGATAACTCTCATCCCTACTGATGTTGACTAAGATTATAATATAATTATTTGGAAATTATGTTAAATGATTTGTATGGCTAACCACAAGATAAACGCATGATTTATAACTGTTATGTATATAGTATTTGCTATAACAACTCAATATAATGATATAACATTGTTGCTTGTATATATAAACCTGGACTATGAATTAAAAATTCTTAATTGTGATTCTGGTTGTTGGAAGTTGTTATTATGCAGCCACACATTATACTGTTTAAAATGTCACTAAAAAAAGGTAAATATTTATAAACAAACAGCTTTATTTAGTAACATTTTAAAAACACCTAAAAAGCACAACTGGCTTTCTTGTTGACTGACAAATTTTGCTATAATCATGGATTTTACATATTACTAACTACTAATTGAATAAATTTAAATTACCTTAATTTCAGTAAAAACTGATCTTTTATTGATTATCAAACAAATCATATCAATAACTCTTAATAACAATTCACATGGTTGTAAAATTTCAAATTTTACTTTTATGTAGTATATTCTGTAATGGTAAAAGATAGGGTGACTTATCTGCAGCTCAAATATTGTTACCCTGGCTATTCAATTCCAACTTACTTCGAGAAAAACGGGAAATATTCAGAATATTTATACTGCATGGTTTCTATATGCAACATTTCAAAAAGTAATTTACTCAATTATTTATTATAAGCGTATTTGTAGATTTTTAAGACATTCCTTATTCCTGTTTCCCACTTTGTGATCAAAGATTTAGACCTTGTTAACCCATTTTACTCTACCAAATTTTATTGTCTTAAATATAGTTTAACTGAAACTCACAATTACAGAATTACTATAAAACACACCATGTTTCTAAGTATGGCAATTGCCATTTATTTGTAAAAAAATTAACAAGTAAAAATCATATTATATTAGTTTGGCAGAAAATTTATCTAGTCTCTCTTTAATAAACCGTATATTTCAAGCATGGATAAAATATTGGTTTCCCTACTTTTTAAAATTTGCACAATTATAGGGCTTAAAGACAATTTTTTATAAATAATTATAATAATTAACATAAACAATACTGGTAACTTACAAAGTATCCAACTGCTGTATATGAAAATGAGTTGTATTAACTTATTGTCTTGTTATTACCTATACAATAAATGAATGGGCACAAGAAAGTAAATATGTTTTCAGTGTGAGAAAATGATAGTCACAATTTTAATTGTAAGACATTTTTTTGGTAACTTTAATGCCCATTGTCTATACATACATATAAACTGATAAACATTGGATAGCTACATTATGAGTTCTCTAAAATTAATGTTACACATGTACGGGTTGTCGTACACAGCGGATATTGGCCAAAAATCGTTAGACACTAGAAATGATTCCTAGGCCCTAGAAAAGTTAGCTAGACGTTACAAAACTCCTCCTACGACCTAGAAAATTGCAGGACCTAGAAATTGTAGGAGCTAGAACTAATCGTTCGACACTAGAAATGATTCCTAGGACCTACAAAGTTGTAGGCACTACAATCAAGCATCGATATATGTCAAAGGTCAGTTAGACGCTAAGTGACCTTATATTGTACTGTGCATGCACAGTTCTTTAAGTAGTTTCCTGGTGCATGGCATATGTGCAGATTTCTTTGAGTTTGCATACAGGCTTAAGGTAAAACTTTTCGAGTTATAATCATATTTAAGATTTTTAAAGTAGCTTGTTAGTAATTGTTATCGCTATGAAATAATATACATTAAATTGGGATTGTGTATATAGTTAGCTTACCGCTCCCAGGGCATTCAAAATACTCAATATCATGTCTGGGCTTTGAATGCACCAGCAGTATAGTCACTCTCCAAAGACAACGGCAAAGAGTGTCACAAAAACATCATTCTATTTTTTCTCCATGTATTGGCTATTAGTAGAATCCCCGTAGTATTCTGGCATGGATCTTCTGAGAAACCGTAGGTTGTAACCCGGGAAATTATAGTATCTATCAGGCTTATATACTATTGTAAAGAAAGTTAGAGAATCACCACACAAATAAATATAGATATATATTTAAAGAACAAAAGGCATTCTTTACACAAATTTGTTCTTTAACATGTGTTTTAAGAATTTACAAAAAAACTTTAAAAAGAAAAATTACGTCTTTTTAACAAGATGGTGTGTACATTGAATTGAACTGGAGAGGGGGAGTGGTGACTAATTTGTAAATTGTGTCAAATTGATCGGTTTAATATTTTGAAAAGGGGATAAAGATGACACTGAAGAAAATAAGTTTTTGTAGATATCCAAATTTGCGAGGATTACAGCAAAGACAGTTGTTTTGTATATATGCAAGGAAGGGGAAAACGAAGACCCATTTTGCAGAGTGGATCCGGTTTTGACCAAATTAACAGAGTAGATCCGGGATTTTGAATAAATAAGCTAATTGGATCTGGTTTTTGGCTAAAATAAATAAGAGGACCAGGTTTTTCACTATTAGCAAACCGGTTTTCCAACACACATGAAACTGGCAATCAGGTTTTATAACAAAAAAATTAAGCAAACCGCTTTTTGGTGTGAAAAAAATAGCTGAGGATCTGGTTTTTATGGCTTAGCCGCACACCACTATCCAAAATTTGTGAAGTATGCCCTGGGCTTTCAGCTAGCCTCTTACGCAGCTCATGATACTGTTGTTACAATATTTTCTTTACGGTGGATTCAAAGAATTGACGTTGCCAAATGATAGTGTGCTGTATATGAGTGGGTCAATCTTGGCATGCCAACTGCTACATTTGTAACAGTGCTGCACCAAAGAGGTGAATCAATATAATCCATGTGTAAACTGCAATGTTAACATGCTAATCCTACCCCAACCATAGCCTTAATCCCACACTACATATAATAGTGAAACATATATCTGAACCTAGTTACAGGAAGCATAAATCTGCACCTATAAATACAGGGAGCAAATATATCATGATAGTATTATTGCCATAGAATATATTTTGCACAGCATATAGCAGCATTGCAGAAGATACCATCAGCCATATACTTATTGAAGATGGAGTAGAAACCATCATCCTTATTTATCGAGTGATGGAATTCAGATCAGGTGCTGCAACATACATTTGGTATAGTTGGGTATCCATTATTGTGGCAGAGGATAGAAAGTCCCTTTTTGGGACCTATGAGCTCAAATTTCATACCCTACTTTCCAGACCAAATTTTGTTTTGCTTTATTTTTGAGCTAATTTACCACTGTATGCAAAACATGGAATTTGGATTCTGGAATCGAGTCAAAAATTTATAGAGAAGGTTATTAAAAAAAACCATATTTTCTTAATAACTAGATGCTATATAAAATAATTTACAAGTACATTTCTGTTTAAAACACAGAAAGGGTATATTCATCCATTCATGCATACAAGGAATGTGTCTGCTTGTGTGGTGTTGTTATGAGTTAGTCAATATGACATTTTGCAAATCTATTATAGCAACATAATTATGTTTAAGGCCTGTCCAATTTTTTTTTTAGATTATGTTTTTTACAAGGGCAAGGATTACTGCTTCTAATCGCTATAATGTTTTCTAGTGACATTCATTTTATTGATTGCAAATGCTGTCATCAGGGCATATGTTCTACTGAGTTAATATTGAGGTCAAAAGGTCATGTAAGGGTCAAAATCTTAACTGGGTGAAATTTCTCAAAATGATGTTTCATGTCACTTAAAGGTCATCAATGCATCATTTAGTCTTTGTGAGGTCAAAAATTGATCTCACAATTAAAAACTGCAAAATTGATGTTTTATGAATTGTAAAGGTCATCCACAGGTCATGTAGTCAGTTTGTTAATTCATATGACTTTACAATATAAAGAGTCATACTTCTTGAACAATTCCTTCATTATATAACAAGTTCAATTCGTTAGCCTAACGAGTTCAATTCATTAGAACGAACATGGGAACTCGAAGTTCTAATAGAGGTTAACAAGTTCTAATGAATTCTAAAGAGTTCTAATGAGTGGCCCTATTGTGAGACCCAAGGTAAAAAATACCATGTTACAACTTGCAAAAATAAATCACATGGTAAATATATATTTGCATATATATATATAACACACCCCATGGCAAGTCCTAGAAATGTGCACGTCATGGCAGAAACAATGAACAAAATTATAGAAGTTTATGCCCAAAATGCGGCACACTATAATAAATAATCAGTTATTGAAAATATATACCCCAGGGCAAAAAGTGCCAAATAAGAACAAAACTGATACTCACGTGGCACATATATTCATATATACCGTCAATGTGAATGGCAGACCCCTAGGCCCTTCAGATGTCATGTAATAAATACAATCTGTATTTGGTCACAGCACTGACAATTAATTATACAAACACTTTAATTACCACAAACTTTAAATATAATGTACTAAATGTATAAAATACTAAGAAAATCAATGTACTATGGCAAGTGATTTACTAACTTCGGGTTTGTGTCAGTTTTCGCTAATTAACTTTTTACTGAAACAAGCAAATATAGTCTGATTAGAAATTTAATTATTTGCGAACTTCTGAAATTATGCAAAATGATGGGTCATGTTTTCAATGGACTCATCAACTAAAGGAATAAAAATAGAAAATAACATGTTCCTAGTATTTTCACTTGAATTTTTGATGTAGCTATTATAGTTGATTGTTGGATTAGAATTAATTTCTTAGCAGGCCTGAATTTAACTTTTCATTATATGTTACAAGTTACTTCAAGATTAATAGTGAATAAGCTGCAAAATCATTTTCATTTTTGTGTTGGCAATTTTTATCAAAAACCAGTAACCCTCCCTAAATTTTTTTTACTCAATTCCAGATTCCAAATTTTATGTTTTACATATGGCGCTAGTTTACGCCTTTTTTGTGTCCTGGATGCCTAGTCTAACAGCTGAAAAATGCACCCTTTAGCCTTATTATTTGTAACAAATATGCGAAATAACTATTCTGTCACCCCCAGGGATTTTTTTAATGTGGAAAAATTTCTAAAAAATTGACGCAATTATCTATTTCTTTACAGAATGTCTTCACCTACCAAATACCTATACTGCTATCATTTCCTAACCCACGCAAGATTGATAAGGTATTTAGATTTTATTTAATAAAATTTTTCATATTTCTAAAGTGTTGTAATACTATTATTATTTCTCAAAGCAAATTGAAACAGTAGAACAATAGCTTTTATGTTTCTTAATTAAAGTAAACAAACCTTATTTTCTACTACCTGTATGTCAGCAGTTACCTGTTATTTTGATAAACCTGTGTTATTGCATGTTGGTTAAGTTTATTGTTATTAAGTTGATTATACCTACTGGTTATGAACTTCAACAAACTTATTATCTATTATACTCATTTTCAGTTTTGTAACAAGTCCTCTTACATGGCCAAGCAAATTGCCAAACTGACCCTGTGTATGTCTTTATCGCGTATATATATATTTTTACTGTTTCGTTTTAAAATATATTTTCGTTTGACAAAATTAAAGCCAACATTTTTTGTAAGTAAAGGTGAAGACACAACATAGCATTTAATTAAAAAAAGTAGAGCAATAACTTCCCTATGCAGTTAAATTAAATTAAGGTAAGTAAACAAAATTTTCAACATACCTCATTGGTTTGATTTCAATAAGATAGCTGTTCAAATTTTGCTTAAGCCCAATTATTTCCCATAATTCACAGGTGTCTAGTTATTCATGATGTACTGAAATGTTATTAATTAATTACCCATTTTTATCCCGATGAAACTACCAACATTTCTAGTGGATTCTAGTAAAATTTACTTTTACTTATGACAAAGGGTATGTACCATAAATCAACCACATTTTTCTCCAATAAAGTAACAAAAAATATCATACAATTCTTCACCTGGTAAGACACACTCTCCCTTCTAATTTAAGATTTAGACTAGGCTGTCCCATTATGACTCAGCAACCACAAAAGGAAGTGTCCAAAAGAAAACATTAGCTTCTCATTTTAACTGTGATGAAGATAGTATTGTGACGGGAATCTTGGGATGCAGCTACTTACTTGTAAGTAAAGAATTATTTGCTTTTATTCCCAAGCCAGACATAACAGTATGATTGCCTTCAAAGCATTATAATAGTCCATTTTATCAGATTTATAGAAGTGTTGTAAAAATATAGTATACTAAGTAAGAAATAGGTCAGACATTATAGTGTATGCACTATAAATGCAAGAATAATATGATGTACAATAGGGCGGATATGCCTAATGATAAAAGAGGTGCTAGCAATATTAATGGTACGTACCTATACTACACTCATGCTGACGTATCATCAGAAACATAACTGGAATTTACATCAGATATGTAGCTAAAGCCAATTTTTTTCTCCTTTAAATTCGACAAGTAAAATGAAGTTTTCAGACAATATTTTTGATATTTAATTCAATTATCTATAATTACAGACTAATGCAGCAAAAGGTTAATAGCTAAACAGCTAGCCCAGAAAATATGTGAACAGATCACAGCAGAAAAATCAGAACAGGTTGAATTCTTTTATTATTGCCTATGAAATTAATAATGTAATTGTAATACATACCTAAATAGGGAGCAGCTAGTTTATAATTATATATAATAACTTGAAGTAAAATCATGTATGCAACCTATTTTTAAAATAGTGGTAAACAACTCAGAAGACATATTACCAGAATGAATACATAAAAAATATTAAGTTCTGTCCCGAAGATTAAAAGCAGTCAGATATTGATCATCAAGTGAATTAAGATCAGTTGATGTTAGCCTAGCATCTTCCAAATGCCTGTCTAGCTACTTGAAATTTTTCTGGGAGTTGTGGTATTTCGGACAACTTCTTGTTGAAAAGCAGTATCCCATCCTCAGGTAGGTAGGAGGCTTGACAACTATGCTATTCTGACTATAATTGTAATTATATTATTATAGTCTGGGGTACTTGCTAAAAAACCCATGGTAAAATGTGCTAAATAATATAAATATATATATTTAAAGTCCCTAAAAAGTGTCAATGCTCAATCGCGTAAATGAGTGGTCTATAGTTACAAATGTTGTCAAAATTCTAACATCAATACATATTTTTCTATGGTCTCCATAGTTTCAAGTAACTATTGCTTGTTTACTTATAAACTTCAAAATAAAATTACAACTTTATGTACAAGGTCAATTAATCTACTCTGTACCTAAAGGACACCTATTAATTCATATTCATATATTTATATGATACAAGAGCTATTTATACATTTCAGTAGTTCATAACAACTATAACAGATTCTTGATTCTGTAAAGTTCATTTTTATCAACTGGTTTAAAATTTTGATTTATCAAGTTTTTACCAAAGGAAGAAATATTCACACAAGAATAACGCAAACCAGTTTGCGTTTTGTGTGAACAACATAACGCGTATATTCTTATTATTTTATTATAATAATAATATTATTTCATTATTCATTAGCTATAATGACATTACAGATGCAGGATATTAATATGTTAATGTGTTACTATTATTATATACCTAGAACAGCAGCATTTATCACACACAGTGTTTCCTTCTGTGTTTGTATAAGTATATTATATAATGCCATGCTAACTGTATAAATATAAATTATTTAAAACTCAATTTAATTTTGGACAGATGCATAATATTATATTATATTATATCATACCAACTGTTCACGACGCATGTACACACACCAGACCTGAGAAACCTTAACCTCAACACTCCACCTCTAATCCAAGAGTACCGGTCATGCAAGGCGAGTTAATAATGTGCTACAGTTAATAATGTGCTATTGATTGAAATGGTAATGTTATACATAATTTATCTGCTTATTTAAAAAATATATACTTTTATATATATGTATATCATAATTATATAATAATTATATAATATACTTCTAAAGATATAACTGGATGCAAACTCAGCAGTATGTCCATCAATGTCCTCAAGCATAGCCGGATTTGCGACTGACCTACACACCGAGATCTATGCTTTCATTGACTCAGAATGATCGAGTTGTCAACTTAATAAAATGGTATCTAAAATCCTCAGTTAACAGAGGGTGTTACTAAATAGATCCCCTGGTAAAAAACAACAGAACCTCTAATTGACAATTAAAGTTCTTCAATTAACAAAAACATGATGGATATGCATATCTCGGAAAAAACACTGATTTTAGGATTTTTACTATTAATATAGAACGTTTTTAAAATTCAGATTTTTAGTATTAGACAAGTACTCCACTATGTGTCATCTTAACTATATGTATTACTAAGCGAAAAAAATGTATTATAGAACATGCCTGATTTCAGGTCTTGTGCATGACAACGCAATCATAATTTACATTTTATTTTAACACCCTGTGACTAAGAGTAGGATGAAAGTTTTACCCTAATTTTCTAAGATAATTGCCCTAGGTGATTATTAAAAAAACGCCTCCAGTGGGGCGAAAAGTGTTATGCGCAACATGTCAAAGATTCGTATTAGCATTTGACACACTTCTCAAGGTTATTTTAAAATGTCACCTAGCCTAATGCCATACTAATGTCACCAGGCTTATGGCCTTTGTGAATCCACCTTCAAGTCATCCAATAAATGCTTCGTCTTACTGGGAAGCGGTGCAACGTGATGTGTTCTCTGGGAACAAACATGGCCACCAGTTAGCCATATTGGAAGTGATCAAGGTCAAAATTATACCAGACCCGTACTTTGATGTGTATTTATCTTGTACCAAATACATAGCTGATTGGACAAAAACTGAAGCAGTTATTACGAGACAATGAAAAATGTTGAAGAAATGTTCAAGATCACTCAAAAATGTCATCTGGCCTAATCTGCCCACCAACCTACGGCCTTCGTGAATCCACCTTTAAAATGCCTGGTCAATGCTTAATCTTTCTGGAAAGTGATGCAACGTCTTACACATTGTAAGTAATCTAGGTCAAAATTACATCTGATCTGCCCTTTGACCTGTACTTACTCTGTGCAGAATAGGAAACTGATCAGATAAAAACTGAAGCTATTATTGCGACATACCATCTTGAGAACAAACAAGGCCGCAAGTTGGTAATCTTGGAAGTAATCCAGGTCAAAATTATATCACACCTGTATTTTTGATGTGTATTATTATGCCAAATACAAAGCTGATTGGATAAAAACTGTAGCACACCTTTAAATAGCCTATAAGTCAATATTTTTTTCCTGGAAATGGGAGCAACCTGTCGTGCGCTTTTGGGAATAAACATGGCTGGCAGTCGGTCAAATTGAAAGTCATCTAGGTCAAAATTATATCTGATTTGTTCTTTGACCTGCACTGCATATGAACCCGATTGGATAAAAACTGAAACTGTTATCGCAAGGCAAAGAAAGTGTTACACACAACGACAATGACGATGATGTATGCTACGACTATATGCATGTACAGTATGTGCAATGGGCATAAAAAACAAATTTACACCTGATGTATTGCAACAAATGGTCCTATAACATGAGGAACAGTTGGAGGTGAATGCAATGCTGTTAATACCCTACGAATGGTCAGATTGTTGGGCATTCACCAAGAGAAATGTAATATGTAATAAACCGCCTCGGTCTGGAAATACACAATTATTGTAAAAAGTGGTCTGCAAAAATGTATATTATTTTGGTGATCTGAAGTTCATTTTATTAGCTGGAAAGCTTATCAAAGAAGTGTGGAAAAGTAATTCTGATAAACAGTACTAACTACTAACTACTTTAAAATCCAACTAAGGCCAACACATCATCCAGAGCTAATCAACTACCAACAATAATGTTTCAAAATGTGATAACGTGCTATTTCCCATTAATCCTTTTGCTCCCGAATTTTGCACTGAAAGTGATTGGATCCTTTTCACTATTGTAGGTTTTACCTACACAAGATATAAAAAAAAATTAAAAAATAAAAATAAAATCATAATCCGTTGCCATGGAAATCGTTTTTATTTAATAGAAATTGTTTTATTACTTTAA
>JAOXYB010047969.1:0-12078 GCA_028565635.1 Phoronis ovalis | reverse complement strand
AAAAGGAGCGCAGAGTGTCATGGAAAAAGAGTCTCTGAATGCACCAGATTGCAGGAAAACGCACCAAATATTCAAAATATTTCCGGGGGGCATGCCCCCGGACCCCCCTAGTTTCGCTTCACGGCCTGCGGGCGCTCGCCCTCAAATGCCTTTTTTCCACGCCCCCCCTTCACGAAAATCCTGGATCCGCCACTGGGTGCACACATATTTAAAAAGATCTCCAATAGCAGGCAATACGTTTAGAAATTTGCGAGGAAATTCTGTGCATTTGTATTTTATCCTTAGTCATACAGTAGGCATCGAAGAAAACACGGTTGTTGCGTATTTTTTTGCTTATAGTTTAAAATATTCTGTGTTCATGACATTTACATTTACTTAGTTTGTTCTATGCGTGACGAAGTTCAACTGTTGTGTGCTTCCGAAGTTTTGTACATTTGGTTTTTACTTTAGTATTTAGTTTAAGTCATTTCAAAATGAATTTCTAAAACTCGGGAATGAGTTTGATCACTGAGCTTACCAATCTTCTTGGAGTAACGGAATATTACGTTAAATTAAATGTTTGTTTCTTTTTTCGCAAAGCAAGTAGATTTAAGTTCTTCATTTCACCCGATATTGTAGTCTTTAAATGACATGCCAAAGCTTGAGAAACGAAATAATTATAAGAATACGTAAACTTTACATTGAGGATTTTCCTACAACTGACATTCCCATAACGTACCCTGGGTTTAACTAAACTAAGATAAAATACCTTTCCCATGGCATATCATGGTCTGTATCAGCCCCTACCCATGGCATATCATGGTCTGTATCAGCCCCTAATATTTATAACTAAAATGACATAAAATAATTTATGCATTATTTGTACACATGTTATATTTTGAAAAACTGTGAATACCTGAGAACTACTCATCATTGTATTAAGGTCCCTACCAATGGATAATATTTATATTTTATTTGTCTTACATTTCATCAATCATGTTGCAAAGCCTTGCACACTCTTGAAAACATAATTATATTAAGGTTCCTACAAAAGGATAGTTTCCACGGATTGACATCTCATCAGTCATATGATACGGACATCTGTCCAGACAACTGGATGATCATGCCATAATATGCTTCACAATGCATAACAATGTACTGCATGCAATTACTATCCATATCTTTAATTAATCAATCTCGTTTACTATATTTTTTCCATCGGTTTCTACCCATTATATCTCCATATTGGACTCGGAACTGTCAATATAAAGCTCATGCTATTTCTTATTATGCCATATTTCTTGACTTCCTTATCATTACACATTCAATTCTCGGGAGCATTAGTAGACGTGAAGGCATCATTCCGGCCTTTTTCAGGCGGGAGCAATTGTGGTCAATTGGGCATGGGAGCATTGCTAGACAAGATGACTGGATGACAGCATATGTCATTAGATTACAACTTGTTACTAGATCTTACTACACATCAGTTGCTCTGGTGAGAAATGCCAATATGGTAATGTACTAGTAACTCATTCTAGAAATTCAGAGCTGCCTAACATCCGGCACTGAATCCCACTGAATAGGACCTACGATTATGATAATTAGTTTTTCATGGACTCAGTGTCATTTTATACCGACCCAGTTCGTTGAGCATATGTACCATCAGTTCATCTAGCATGGACATGAATTTATACCGAGACTAAGATCACTGAACACCGGCCAATGGTGGTGCATGTTCAACGAATTGCATCCATTCAAAACTAACTCTGCCCATAAAAATTTTTGTAGGTCCTAATTGGTGGATGTTAGGCATCCCTGAAATCCCAGCAGACAGTCGATGGAAGCACCCACCGAGTCTGTGTCCCATAATATATGTTCCCCAGGTCAGTCTGGCTGGCTGGCAAACCTTAAATATGTGATTCATCCGGCAAAGGGAACAGGTCCAAATTTCTAAAGTATCCCGCCATGTGATTTACTTAAGCATGAAAACATGTTTTTTCACAAATTTCAGCTGGCAGCTGAGAATATTTCAGCTGGCAGATACAGTTTTACAGCATATTCACCTGACTGGCAAATAAAAAAAAATCAGCTTGCAGGTGAATGGGGAACAGATATGGTCTTCCAAGCCGAACCAGCAAATGGTTTATCTAAGCATGAAACATATACAAAAATGTTGGTTTACTATATAAACCCTGCGAAAAATTATCCTCATTGGGTGCTTCTGAGTCAATATGAAAGTGGGTATCCATGTTGCAACATTGCTTTTCAAAAAAGCTCCTAACGAAGTGAAATTCTGCAAAGAATACACCCCTAAGGAAGTGAGTTTTTTTTTGAAAAAATACACCCCTAAGGAAGTGACTTTTGCAAAAAAATACCCCTAATGAAGTGTCACACCTCCAAAAAACCACCCCTTTTTCCTGATTTTAGCCAAAAACAGACCCTAAGCGCATAACGCGCGCTACACGCCGGCGGGTATAAAAACATACCCTTTCACGCGAAATTTTGCTGGAACATGTGTACCCACTTTCATATTGACTGCCCCCCCTGCCTGAAATATAATTTCTTAATCAAATAAATAGATTTTAATTAGAAATTGGTAAATAACTCTTTTATTTACAACAATAATTTCAATCACTTCAAGCAACAAACTTAACAGAAAGTAGTTCTGGCATCAATTTGACATTGTAAATGTCAACACTAACAATACAAAATAACAGAAATTTAAGTTAAAAGAACATGTCATGTATGAACTAATTTCCATAACTGTTACATATAAATAATTTAAAAGTATAAACATTTCTGAGTCCTACTATTAGAGTTTGCCCCACAATATTTTGCTTTCATTTATTCTCACTAGCAGAATTTAGCACCACTTTTAAAAACATTATTCCTGTTTTGAGCAAATTTATGTGCAAAAAATTATATTAATTATAAAATCCCTAAAGGGGGATATTTAATGCTTATGTATAATTATAGTTCTCATTTTTGGGGCAAATTCATCAAAATAGGGAGGCCATGTATAAAATTAATTGCCCATAGTTTTGAGAAAACATTTTTATAGTCATAAAAAACCTAATAGTGCTTTATTTGGTATAAATTGAAAAAAATATCTTTTCTCCTTTTTCTAAATTGTGCCTATTGTAAGACAACTTAAATATTACTATTTATTTAAGTTGCTCATTATTAACTGACGATGACTACATTTACTAAGCAGATGTGGTAATAAGTTTTATGCTCTATTCCATTGGGACTGGTTTCTTGGCATTAAATGTAAACGTAAGAATTAATCCTGAAAAAAATAAGAGCATCATTTCTGCAAAATTTCACTTTTTAATAGCAAAGGTTGTGATCAAAACGTTTCTGCACCTGTAAGTACTGTACAGTTTCTTGGAATTTAGATTTCTAAGACAATTTGGGATAACCTATTTACACTTTATGCTTTCGAGTTAATAAGTTTTGAGTAATTTTATGAAGAGACCAAAAGTATACATTTTTGTAAAATGTTAACTCAAGGTTTATGAATTGTTACTTATGATTATGTAATCAGTAAGGATGCACTTTTTGGTAAATTCACTTTTTTCCAAAATATGAACTTCAACAAAATAGTCCAACATCCTGGCATTTACCAAAGCATGGGTGATCAGTTAGTTGTTTAACCCAAATTTCTAAAATAGTACCTATGACTTTCAAATAGTCCAGGCATTTGGGGAACAAACATGCATGGCCATGTGGGAAGTGATCCAGATCAAATCAAGCTTGACCACTATTTTGGTCTCCTTTTACCTTGAGAATTAAAGTTTCACAGTTTCCAAAATTTGGGTTAAAAATAATTTTATCATCTGTAAAAACATGCTGAATTTTCGGATCGGCAGTTGACCCATATTTCAAGTTCATGCATTTTAAAATAACTTTTAGCCTAGCCATTACTAGGCTGTTACTTGGCCACATTGGCAGCGATCCAGGTCAAACTTACATCGATCTGTATTAAATATAAAGAAGATCTGATAAAAAGTGAAGGCAAAGGAAATGACGATGACATACACACCCTACGACTGCTGTGTATAAAAAGTGATCTTTTACAAAAAATGACCACCTCACTGATTGCATAATCATACGAAAAGTAAATTTTCATACTCTTCCAGTTAGTACCTTTATTACAAAAAATGTATACTTTGGAGTTCATAGTTGTGCTAAATGGTATCCACCAACTTTCAAAAGCTTTTAACAAAAAAACTTTGATGTTGAATAAGTTAACAAATTTTTCAGGAAATGAGTTGTTTTTTTCAAAATATATGTTCTATGCATATGGTAAACATATTTTTGTCAGTATATAGAGTGATGATATGAGGTAAACTAAGGCAAATAACATTTAAAAGGAAGATTTAATTTCCATTAAAAATAGAATGGTCGTATTTAAGAAAACTTTACCAGCAGGTACACAATGGTGATAATTTCATTTAAAAGTACAAACCTATAAACATAAATCCTGAGACAAGACTAAACATACCAAACCAGCCAAATGTGTCACTTAATGTAGTAGACAAAATTGCTCCAAGTGGCCCAGTAATTGCCTAAAAAAGAAACATACAAAAATCTGCACTAGTCAATCATAAGTAGTTACGTTATTAGGGAAAGTATCCTTCTGCAGTTAGAAATGGTTAATGTAACACTGTCAGACAGTTCCAGAGAAAACTATTAGACACAGTAACCATTCACTTATAAATCACCATATGTTGCTTACAATCACCTTGCTTTACTAACAATATTCAGATATAAAAACAGTTTCAAGTTTTCTGATGGAAATCAAGGGAGCATCCATTTAATGTGAGTAGCGACCTTTTTTTTACTCTTAAAAGGGAACAGGCTCTTAAGTGGGAGCAAGGAGCATTTGCAATTCTAAAATGGGAGCATTGCAGCCTGGGGGGACCCCCTACACCCCTCACCAATGCATGGTCTAAACATACAATTAACTGTGCTGACAAATGGCATTTCCATGGACATTTATAAAACGCATGTCTTAAGGATTATTTTACCTAGATAGTCCTTGAACAACAACAGGAGTGTCGCTATTGACTTTTATGAACCTTGCATGACCTCTAACTGATATTTTTGAACTTTCCAGCAAATATTAGAAATTCATTGTTTCTTGGACTTTTAGACCTCAAAATGCATAAAAAGCTACTCTCTGAAAATGTCATGCCATTTCGAGATTTTGAACTTTTGACCCCAACTATCATATGACAAATGACAAGCCTGTGAGACTAACCATTACGAGTTGCAGCATAAAATTAATTGAAAAGGTGCCAAAAAATAAATTTCACATTTTAATACCTATATAATTATTCTCAAAGGTCATCAAAATTATCTCTTTGTAACGTGATATCATCAATTTAGATCATTTTAATCAATTTTAGAAATTTGACCTCCAAATGACCTATTAATCTCAAGGTCAACAATGATCCACCCTGGGAATGTCCCACTTCAAGTACCATAACTGTAACTATATCTGATATATAGTTTGGTAAATATTGGAAGACCTGTAAATTAATTGAAAAGATGCCAAAAAAATAAATTTCACATTTCAACCTAAGTAAACCATCATTTTGCAACATTTTCAGGAATTTTAAAAATTTGATCTTTCACCACAATTAATTAAGGTCAACAATGCCCTTACTCTGGGGATGTCACATGTCCCTAGCTATAACAGCTAGTCTTCAAGATACAGCTTGCTGAAAATTGGAAGAAAGAAGAAAATCAAAGAAAACAAGTCATACAAAACCAATAAGCTTGCTGCCTTTCAGCAACCCTAATAATGATAGATAAAGCATAGTTGAGCCACTATTCAACTATGTTTCACTAAAAGTAAAAAATGTTACAGTAAGCAATAAATCTTACATAAAAAAAGGAAAATGATAATACTCATAGGCATCATACTATATATAATAGTCAAGACCGCTTTGCTGTGAAGTACAGATTCTATAATTAAACTTACTTGTGAAGTAAAAACTAATCCATAATTTATACCAACATACTTCGGTCCAAAGGTTTTGGCAGTGGCTGTCGGGAAAAGAGAGAAATTTCCAGAAAATACCAAAAATATCAAACATATCCAAATAAAATACATGGCTTCTCCAGCTGTTTTAGTTGCTATTAGAGTCATCATAACCACAATCATAGAAGAACACAGGATTAACATGGCAGTCTGAAAATAAATCCCATTACATATGAAAATACATATTTCTATAGGTAGAAGTTGTAAGTTCTGTTAATTTGTTTTTAAGAATGATTATCATCTAGTGTCAGTAATGTGAAACTGTGTATTGCTTCATGCAATCTATGTAGCTTTAATGGCCATCTGCAGTCACTCAAGTGCCCAGATCGAAATTGACAGGAGTGATTGACAGGGCATGGGGCAAGATAAATAAATGTGCGGGACAATATTTATGTAGTGTTGGTGTCATCAGAATTGACAGGAGGAATTGATTGACCACATTATATTTTTAACTTTATCCATTATTTGCTATATAACCCGTCAAAGGTTGGTGCCCCTGCTGGTAAAAAAATGAAAGTATACAATCCAAATCCTGCTAAGAAGTGCATTCTCATATTAAGAGTACAAGCCAATTATTGTGTTGTAATTATTTAAACTCTTAGCAATTAGAATCAATCAAAACTTTGATTAAAATAACAAAGTTAAGGTTCATGCAGATAAAATACATACACCATAGTGTAAAACTATGATAGGAAATAATTATAAATACTGAAAATGGGAAGGCTTACTCTGAAGGAAAATTTGTCAGCTAACGTTCCCCACATGATGCGACCTCCAGCATTGAATACAGCAGCAAATGCACCAACAAGGGCCAAAAATTGGTCATCTTGGATAAAGGTCTGTCCATATATCTATGTTTAAAGTCAGCCATTTTAGTGCAAGAAATACAAATTATCGGGCAATAAAATATTTGTTAACATATGTTTAGCGAAATTTTGTCATGTTCATTGTTCAATCAAATGCAACAATTCCTTTGCAAACCAAAACACATTATAGTGATACAAACTGCACCAGGAAAAAGAATGATTCCTAAATAAGTATAGTATGACACAAAATATAAAAACGCATTCTTACAGTCACATACAAATAAGTTATACCTTTTTACCTAATAACTGAAATTTAATTAATTCAACAATAATTAAGTACAGCTGATAATTATTTTGTTGCAATTTTGCATATTTTGTAGCATTTTGTCAATACTGACTCAACTTCAACTGTTTGTTTTTATCTAGTAGCAAAAAATGAACTTGAGGATATATTCATGAAGCAAATTGAGGGCTTTAGGGGGAAGTCGTGAGAAATGAGCATTGTGGTCTGTTAAGTCCAAGCATGCGAGCATCCACTTTGACTCTTAAATGCGAGCAGCCAGCTTTTTTACTTCCCTCTTAAAAGCGAACAGCAAGTTTTTTCTCTTACTTGTATCCCCAGGAGAGTTCTTACTGTGTGTCCACAGTGACCCACAAACACGCTTTGTTTTTGTTTACACTCAACTGTGAAGTTGTCTGCTGTGTATTCTATTGAGCTTGATTGAATTTAGCAGTAAAGATCAGCAAAGACAATGCTGTGTGTATGCTCATCTTGACAAGAACATTGACAACATTGGTGAGTGGACTCCATTAGAAATAAGTCTCCACAGGATTTTTATCGGCAATCCTAGACTTAATCAGGGTTATCAGGCCAGTATTCTATTTATGGTATCAGTTAATATATATATGTGACTTTATCAGTGTGTAAAAGCTGATCAAAATTGGCTCAGTGTGTCTTGGCAAAAAAGAGTCCCAGAATGCACCAGATTGCAACAAATATCTACTAAATTTCCAGGGGAATACCCTGGACCCCCGAGTTTTGCTTTGCATCCTGTGGGCGCTCGCCTGGATGATCATGTTTTCACATGCTCTTAATTGGGAGCAGCGAGCATTTGAAATTCTTAAGAAACTGTTTGGATTGCAGCTTATTTAGGATTGTGTTGTCTGTTTGAAGAAACTATCCTACATTTCGTCCATTTCTATATAACTATGAGCTACACTATACCTTATAAAGTGTTGATATAAAGACAATACCAAGTCCATTCACAAGAAATGTAAACCACAATGTGTAAAACGCTCTTGTTCTTAGCATTTCGCTTGGCAGAAAGCTCCGAATACATGGAATACTACAAAATTATAACAACATTATGTTTAGGACCACTATTGAGGAAAATATATGGGGTGACAACGTTGAATACAAGTAACTATTGTTATGGAAGAGTAGGCGAACAGCTTGAGAAGACAGAAGGTAATTTACTATAGTTTGATAGTGAAAACAGAACTTGAATGAATGTCATAAAATTATCGTTACTATAGTTATGTAGCAATTATGCCTATGTTAGTCATATAATTACTATTTTCAAATAAAATCTGGTATACCCAAAAGGGAGCACCTACTAGTGCAACTGGCTGTCACGTAGTATGCGAATGGCATAAGGCCAACTTTTGCACGAAAACGACACCAAGCGGCATTGATGCAAAAAAAAGGAGCACCGTACATGTCTTCGGGACTTACTATAATTACAAAGCCTCCAGCAACGGATATTAATTGTTTTGCGCATGTGTGAAAAACATCTATTGTAATAACATTTCTCATTTAGATAATTATTTTATATATTTTTTAAAATTTTGGTTATACTTTTGTTTGACATGTGTGTTTGGTTCTTGGCCAGTCTCAATTACATCTGATGCGGTGATTTCACTGCTTAAGAGATGTGCTGATTCACCCTACAACATAAATTGAAATACATAGGTTATGATAATGCTGGAACATAGGTTACATGGAATGATAACACATTTATAAATAACATATTAATTGTGTCTGAGTGATAGATACCTCGTCATCTGGGTTTGATAATAATAAGCATCCAAACAGTTGAACTGCAGCGTATATTCCACCTAGCATGAAGAAACAAGTAGGAACTTTGTCTAGAACTAAAGCTTGAGAGAAGTATCTAAAAAAAAACACATTTGGAATTGAATGTTAAGTTAAATTGAATATGAACTGTTAATAGGTTTGATGTCTTAACACCTTTAATTAAATGATATAATAATTAATTATATATTTATGTCACTATTGTAAAATGCTACTTTTCACCAAAACTTAATAAAGGAGCCCATCTCAACACTTAAAGCACCAGTTTTTGCAAATTGGGTGAGAACCAGCTGCGTGACAGAACAGTGTACAAAATGGAATTCTATTTAATATTGTGACACGACAAAAAAATCTGTTAGTGAGGATCGAGGTAAATGCATGAGTGAACAAATACAAAATCTGACAAGCAATGCCTGAAACTGCACATATCTCAGGGATCTCTGAGTTTAAATCCTACAAATTACTGATAAAGCAGAATACTGATCACCAATCATGTCTGTCTTCAATGATAAACAAGAAGCCTGCTTTGGCAGACATTGCACATCTCAGCTTATCGTGGCTGCCCTGCACAATGAGGTACCATTTGGGAAACAAAATAATATGCCTTCCAGTCATTTTGAAAATAATCCATGTTAAAATTGTACCAGACCTTTACTTTGATCATTACTTACCCTGTACCAAATTAAGCTGATCAAAAAAAAAATGAAACTGTTATTGTGACCATCACAAGAATAAACATGGCCACCAGTTGGCTATCTTTAATCCAGGTCAAAGCATACCTGACCTGTACTTTGACCTGTATTTATCCTGTACCAAATATATGATCTATTAAGAACTGGAGCAGCTACTGGGAGACAAAGAAAGTGTTATATATGCACAACAAAAAATGTCAAATGGTTCAGATCGGTATTTTGACCCACTTTTCAAGGTCATTCTAAAATGTCACGTAGCCTAATCCACTCACTTACCTATGGTCTTCATGAATCATTCAACTTTATCTTTCTAGAAAATGATGCCATGTGATATGACCTGTACTCAGACCATTACTTGTACTGAATATTAAGCTGATATGATAAAACCTGAAGCTGTTATATTGCAACGATGACGAAGCATCTAAAGAACAAACATGGCCACCAGCAATGCACCAGTGATTGAAATCAAAATTATATCCCACTTGTACGTTTGTGTGCCATCTAAAGGGTAATTCATGAAGTTAGTTTATTGTATATAAACCAGTTCAGGTGGAGTTTAGACTTGACTTTGACTTAATATACAGAAGCGACAATTTCTTGCTCCTCCAGTAAGTGACAGTTTGCAGAAGTTCCACCTCTATGGATAAAGCTGCCTTTATTTAGGGTAAGTCTTTTATCTATATTTTCCTACAGGATATACAACATTTTGACTTCACTGAAAATTAAACTGATTGGATAAAAAGTGTGTTATGCGTAACAGTATAATAAGAATAACGGCAGTTGTCGACATGCTAGTTTAATGCTAATGATACTGGTCATGACCTCTAGCAGTCATAATATACAACAGTACTGAAATCAAGCAACTGAGGGGAACCCACTCCACAACAAAGTGAAGCTGTTATTCCAAAGTACCATCTTGAAAAAGCATGTGGCCAGCAGTTGGCCATCTTGGAAGTGATCAAAGTCAAAATTACACCCTTTCTGTACTTCACTGTATATCACTGATCAGATAAAAACTCAAGGAGTTATTGCAAAACAAAGTGTTATGCACAATGAAAATTGAAAAAAACTTTTCAAGGTCATTTTAAAATATCATCTAACCTTATCAGCCCACCAACATATGGCCTTCATAAAGGCGCCCAGTCAACACTTTGTTTTTCTGAAAACCGGCACAGTGTGACATGCCATTTCGGTGCTATATCCATCAGTCGGCCATATTGGAAATAATCCAGATCAAAAATGTACTTTGACCATAACTGCCCCTGTACCGAATATCGGATATGCTGATCGGATAAACACTGAAGCTTTTATTGTGATGTACTATCTCGAGAAAAGATATGGTCCAATCAGCCATCTTGGAAGCGATCAAAGTAAGAAACTATATATTTTTCTTGTACTAGCTTTAACCCAGTACCATATATAACACCGATCGGACAAAAACTGAAACATTTATTGTGAGACAAACAAACAAATTAGTGCTATAAGCACAATACAAAATGTTGAAGTTTCGGTTCAGCATTTGACCCACTTTTTAAAGTCATCCTAAAATGTCACATAGCTTAATATGCCCAGCCTCCTATGGCCTTGTTAAAGCCATCTTCTAATTGTCTAGTCACACTTCGTCTTTTTGATGGTACAACATGACATACACTCTTGGGAACAAACATGTACGTACTAAATATGACGTTGATCATAAGCTGTTATTGTGAGACAAATAAAATTACATACAATGTATATGTACTATGTAAAATAGGCATAAAAATTATATTTCGAATTTGTAGCAAATATCAAACTCACTTTTCATTGGAGTCTGGTTTATATGGTACATCGGGTGACAGATTGGTTGGATTAAGATAAGCTGTTTGTATTTGGTCAAAAATAAACGCACCACCACCAAATCCAGCAACCACTAAACCATTCACAAGACCTTTGTTATCTGGCATCCACTAAAATATATTTCAGTCTATTATGAGAATGCAATACTGTAACAGTTACACTTAAAATGTTTCACTTTACACCAACAATAACTATAATCTAACAATGATGTCGTACTAATTAGTAGGGTAAGACACAGTGCTATTGTTGGTGAGCAAAGGTTTTGATATTACATATAAATACAGCTGGAAGCATTGTTGTTGTTGTTTGTGGTGTTAGGTGTAGTGGTTCAGTGTCCTTATACTAGCTGTCATTGTGCATGTGTGTATGTGATAATGGTTGGTAATAATAATGGTGGTAATTGAAGATGACCAATAAATAAGAATGGATGGATTGTTAAACAAGGTAGATGGTGGTGGTGGTAACAGAGAGTTGCAGACCTTACACTATCAACAGAGATGCTTATAATGTCATAAAGAGGTAAAGTTGATGTTAATTGCATTCATAACTAGACATTCGGTGAGTTGTAAACAACTCCGAGAGTGTACCCCCAGCCAAGAATGCTGTCAGTTGGAGAGA
>JAOXYB010047947.1:0-12080 GCA_028565635.1 Phoronis ovalis | reverse complement strand
TTTTTTTTATGTATTGATATGCTCACTAACAGGAGGATGTTTTTTTTTGGTTTTGGATATCAGCGCGCGCGAGTACATGCAGAACTAAAGTCATTGCTCATTCACAAAATGTGACATGCTGGGAACGTTTGGGTCTAAGACTGGTGGCTCCACCTAGTGCATGCAAATGGTCTATTGCATGAAGAGTGGTTATGTTATTCCATATGCTGTGTCTGTATAGTAAGCCACATGCCAAAAGCAGTGATTAACAAAATATAGATGCGATTTGGATATTTATTATCTAATATATACAGAAAACATCAGTAATGGTACTTTTTCGCTAGAATTTATGTAACTATTACAAGCAGTAATTGGTAAGGATATCTTAAATTCTGGCTACTCTGAACACATTTGTTAAAATCCTGACATGTTAGGATTCGCAATTATTGGAAAATTAAACGCCATAATTAAAACACCGAGGTCTCACAATGCGTACACCTGCAGAGAGAGGACAAAGTATATAAAAATAACATTTATACCAAAATGGTCTGCAGAACACTGACAATTAGAAAAATTGAGTCGAAAACATCCAAATACAAACGGAAGAGTCTCACAGACATACACATGCCATACTGCGCGATCTGTTTTAAATATATATAAATATCACTATTTGTTCCCTTGACTACATTAAACGTCAAAGCAAAGTACAGAACATCTTTATTTATTATGTTAAAACACATTACAATACAAACAATAACCAAAAATGTTGTAATATTTTCTTACTGTTCAGTTCAAAAATGGAGTCACAGAAGGAGGCTCCTTCGCCGACTAAAATAAATTCGATTAATTGCCAATTCTCTCAATCTTGGCAAAAGGTATCATTGAGAACTGCTACGGACACCCTGTATCAACGTTACTTTTTAAATCCAGTCATGTACGAAGAGACGTTAGCATTCAATGGACAGTTACAGTTCTAAGCACACAATTAACAGAGTCAAAGTCTTAAACGATGTCTTATAGAAAAGCAGAAACATCAAGCCTTTTCCAAGTCATGATCAATTATAAATTATTATCAACCTAATGTGTTAAAAAAAAGTTCTGCACATCAGTCATAGGCATATAGTCCTATTGATTGCTACAAATTATATAGCACCATAGCTGGGTATTAAAAATATGTATTGTTATTTAGTATGCTGAAAGGTATAAGAAAAACGAAGAACGATTTTAAACTAGTGAACCATTGGCAAAACTACATGTTTCACACTGAATTTTCAGTGGTTTGGTTTATATGTTAATCTATCAAAAATCTAAGCTAATTACTACACATTAGTTTGCTTCCGGATTTTAGTCATCTTTGTCAACACCACGGCACAAACACACGGCAAAAACGAATCCAAACAGCTGAAAAAAACAACATCACAGTAATGATAACAATTTGAAAATTGTCTGTCTCATCCAAGAATCACCGCCATGTTTAAAGTAATTTAAAATATATAATCTCAGATAAATTGTTTCCAGGCGACTTCATAGAACACGTACTACTACAAAGAAACAGTTTCGGCAGACCTCACCAGAACAATGACAGATTTACAAAAACTAGAGCAACGTGTGGCGGTAGAGTCACTGGACTCCCGCCATCTAGCAGATATACATGTACATGTATATATACGTTCTTGTACATTGAACATGGAATTTATGAGAGCACACCATTAATTCACTACATACCCCTTGTTATAATGGTAAAATGAGAAATTTCGACATTAATTAAAAATATTAAAAGCATCTCAAAGGTTTTTGGACAAGATAACTTTTTATCTTCATTTATTCTAGTTTTTAAAAGTTTTCAATTTTCAACGGCCATTTCAATTGGATTTTCAGCTACATGAACTTAATGCGCAAAGTGGTGCGTAAATAAAACCAAAAGTAGCTACTTCTCTAAAAAAATATTGTTTTGTGTCCAGAGCCTCCAGGTTGTGGAACCTTACAATGCTGTCTTGTAGTCAGTGACCTCTTCAGTACAGTAGAGGATTTAGCGGAAGAAATAGTATTAATGGTAGTCGCTCTGTACAGTAGGGGATTTGAACTGTCAGATATAAACTGTATATACTCACCTCGAGACATGCAATACCAACTCCTACTCCAATTACAATGGGGAGGTTGTTATTTATCCACTCTAAAACTTTGGGATAACATCCCTACAAAGGGAAACGAAGAGATTTATATAGGACTTTTTCTCAATTTAACATCCCTGCCCACCAGCACGTAGTCAACAAGCAACCTTAGACAGGTTTAATGAAAACTTAGGGACTTGACGTTATATTTATGGGAATTGGAAGGGGAAGCCGTATCTGTACAAGCTATACTTTATAAACATATCTTTATATTAATTCTATTAACAATATGCTAATATCGAGTTTTTAAATTAAACCCCTGAGTATTTTTTTAACCAAAATACTTTTGGACGGTGGATCCAGTTAATATGCACTAGATAACAAGATTATGGCAAAATGTCTAATAGCACTAGTTCTTTAAATATTAATTGGAGCCAGCACATTTCACCCTTTGCAAAGCCATCTTAGAAATAAGCAATTTAAAACCTGTTTTTGGTAGGCAAAATTATTTAACTGGATCCGGTTTTCAGATTTCTGCCAATACATGTCCCGACAAAATGTTGGTGAGTATTCAGCCTATCTAGTGCATTTATGTCATTTATTATTGCTTTACTAGATGAAAGTAATTGATATTGGATGGGTGTTTCCAAGTTAGTTGACATTCATAATAATTTTCAAATGTTTTGAGTTTTCATGCAATCTATAAATGTACTTCAAACTAATCTGTGATCTTCCGAAAGAGGAAAATTTATATTACTTATCAAACCACAGCACTAAAAAAATGTTGGTTTTGTGAAAAGAAGGACATAAATTTACTAAAATGTTAAGCTTTTATCGGGGACGTTTTTAACAGAGGAAACATTACATGCAGGAGGTTCAGTTAAAAAAGGTAGGATTTTTTTGGGAATGATCAGCGCTAACGATTTTACCATTTCTGTATCCAGTGACTAAGTTTTGCATACTTTACTTTAAATAAATCTCATTCGAAGAAAGAGTGAAACTTTTTTCGCCCCCTCCAGCAGATATACAAACTTTCCCCCCCCCCCTTACAAAGGTCTAAACTTCGTGACCTGCCTCTTATTTTTGCCAGCTCCCCTCTCCATAAATTATGACAAGACTCTTAATCTATTTTTAGCTGGTGTTACATTTTCTGTTACCAGAGCCCGTAGTTTATAACCACGACGGTTTTTCGATGTTTGTATTGTGAATATACTTACCTTATCATTAAGTGCAGCACCGGGAGTTCTGTTAGTAGCCTCAGTTATGCATTTATTTTTGTCTACATAGTCACGCTCACTGATGTCAGTGTTACTTTTGAGTTTACAGCAAGTTTCGGGTACAGGCTGTGTGGTATTCATGTTGAAAAAGCTGCCACGATAGTTAGTGTAATTATCGTAACCACAGCATTCGAACTAGAAAATAAACAGTTTTTAACGTGTATTGAGAACTCTTTGATAAGTATAATATGTAGATGATATCGAATTATTATATCGATTACAAATTCATGTATGAACATCGAACAATTAATCAGGACTATAACAGTCACGTAACATGAATCATAGAAAGACCAGAGCCAGATAGATATCCATTTTTGACCAAAACTGAAGATTTTCCAGTGGACTAAAAGTATCCTTTCCACTTGCGTTGGTAATGCGCATGCACGTCCATACCGAATTTCAGTATAGCTACCGAAAGAAGGTTTTGAACCCTCCTTTGAATGGACATTTCATCCTATACTTACAGAAAGTTGTACGAAATCCCATCCATCAGTGATAAGCTTTGAGCTATTATATTTCTGCTTTAAGTTCGTCGTTAGAGTGCTCTTCAATTTTTCTTCAATCTAAAATAGCCAAATCGCAAAATTTATGACAGAATCTAAATCTGAAATAACTAAAAGTTGAGCTACAAGTAGACTAATTAATTAATAGGAATACCAATATATCTTTTGCATGCACTTGAGGGCGCTACAGTCAGACACTTTCAACACCGGCTTCTTTAGTTATACACACAACTTGTTTTTTTAATCTGTCTTTAGAAAAGCTTCAAAAGGTGAAAACTCAACAAAATAAAAAAATATTACTAAATAGTTGTTTATGTATTGATATGCTCACAAAAAGGAGGGTATTTCTTAGATCAAAGAACATAAGAACTACGTCATTCTTCATTCACAGAATGCGACATGCTGGGATCGATTAGGTCTGAGACTGGTGGCTCCACCAAGTGCTTCCAAAAAGTCTTTTATTTTTGATTAGTCAGTTCCTAGCATTTGCCAAGGTCAAGGTTTGTAACACAGATGGCATTAGTATACCATTAGATTTCCCATCCACCACTATTGAAAAACGTTATAACGTTAATGCAAATGTAAAATGAAGTACCATCCTCCCAACCATTATATCTCTTTATGATGTGGACGTACATCCTCTCATACGGTGCCGGATATTTTTTTGAGTCTTGACAATAGCGATTTCGGGAAAATCGGGTTAATGCCTAACATTCCCATATATCAAAATATTCCAATCGCAAACAGGCCGGGATTTATATTTTAATTTTAAAATGATTGTAATGATCGAACTCGGGCATTTTATTGCTATAAAACTAAATTAAAATCCCACACCAAAAAAAACGAGGAAATGCTTTTATTAACAGACCGTACTATATCCGTATGTAATGCTAATAATCCCCGTGCAATGGTGATCTTATGCCAAATTACAACGAATCTCTCTGGTCCACTGATTGTAATTTTTCAATTAATAAACGAACATAAAATAAATTAACAAAATAACATATCTTACTTGGTTCTTGAAAATAGCGACTATAATACCAGCAGCTAATTCGGCGGCCATAACTATCACTAAGCAGGCGATGTACTGGAAAAACAACAAAAACAAATGATCTAACCAATCATATATTACGGCTGTAAAACTCATTTGCAAATTTCCAAAACAGTACTCACCGATTTTCAGCAAAATGTCTGCCCACTGCAATTGGTTATGAATAAATTACTGCAGTTAGCAAATATCCGAAATCCCAGATAACTTTTGTGAAACAAGTAATTTACAGATATTTTTTTAGATGCCTCGAGCAGGCATACTGAGTTGAGATAATTGTACAACTTACCACTCCCAGCATAAATTTACTTTCTCTTAGAGCTCCACAGCATCCACAGAATCCAACTAAGAAAATGAATGCTCCAACACCGATCAGAACATAAGCAGCCGTCTCTAAGGTCGTGTCTTGTGGGTCGAGAGAAATAAACTGCTGTAGGGACACCATGTTGGGGTCAACACGCAACCATATACCAACTGCTAGTATAGCACATCCGGACAACTAAAAGCCAAAGTTAATACTATATGCAACTTATAGAGCCTAGTAAACCAACCTAGCTACATTGGCATGTGTGCTCCCATATACAAACACATACATACACACGCGCGCGCGCGCATGCACGAATATACAAACAGGCACATATCAACACACACAAGTACAAATTAATAATGATTTATTTTTGAGGACCATGGCCGGCCGAACCACACGATACAAACGTTACTTATGTATAACAGTTACCAGTCCATCCGTTAGTGTTCCGTACACTCTCCACTAACGTCTGGGCTTAACCATAGTCAATGTTTGTTATATTCCTTCAATTAAACAAGAGCGAAATAATTACGTCATTATTCTGTTCCAACCGAGACGAGACTTTCTCTCTGCGTGATCCATCGTCGCCTGCCACGTTTATTCTATCATTATGACTCATTCTGAATAGGTATCGTCGGGGAGCTTGCTTTTTGCTTAACGGGCTATATAGATGAACTCTGGCAGCACAGCACGTTTATGATCGATCCCCCACCGGCTTAGTCCACTGTTACATTTATTACTGTAAGCTGCAATTTGATTGGTGTCAAGACTTTTGTGCCTTTTTATATAGAAATAAATATCGTTCTGCTACTTTTCGAGAAAATAAACAAACATTGATTATGGTTAAGCTCAGATGTTAGTTGAGAGGGGACGACACTTCTAACGGATGGATTTATTCAGACTGAACAGTAACTAGAGTTAAACACTCACCCAAAAGATGATGTTGAAAACAATCAACATTATTTTCGAACATTTAGCTCCGCAACCAATGGCCATCTTGAAATATTGATTAATTCTCAAAAATATAATCTGAAAAACAGGAAATGTTTGCTTTATAATAAAAAGAATAACTGCACAGATAGTATATCACGAATTCCATTTAACTCGCCCATAAATGATCCTAAATGCCTAACACATAGTGCCAGGAAACCTACAAACAATCCTTGATTATAGAATGCCAAGCAACTTAATGAGTTGTCGACAAATATCATGAAATTTTCAGGACATGTTTCAAGACAGAATTTATTAGTGTTTCATTTTCAAAAAATATTAGAAATGTTGGTTCCATGACTTCGCCACACATAGCACTGTCCTATTTTAATTTTACAAGTCTATTTAAGGCAAACGTGTTATGACGAATGTGATCATCAAATGTCTCAGGTTCAAGTTATATGCATTACGCAAATAAATGGAAAAGTTGTTTTACATAATACTGAGAAATAAAGCACAAGCTACTTTTATTTCTATGTTCTGGTTCATGGTGTTCACAATCATAATGAGCGATTTTGTGAATACGTCAACATGGTTATGAAATGTTAACAGGGCCCAACTGCCGTTGATGACATGATCGAGTAAAACTAAATACTAGAAATTAGTAAGACACTTATGGAGAATAACTGTTTATGGTGTGCTTGATACTGTCTTACCTTTTTATCGTAAAAATTTCACCTATTTGAATAATCAAGGGTCTTGATATCAAAGACCGGACACACATTGACGGCTGACTTCACTTGTATTGTGATTACTGAAGGAGTAAAGTTCAAGTTAAACTTGGAACTTTTTAAGGTGCAAGAAGACCGGTATTATACGTCTTTGTTGCGTAAAATAGATTATTTTGACTATATCTGTCGTCGGGTCTAAAGTACCGCGTTTAATCTTTAAACTCGTGCACTATTGTTCTATAAATTTATTTTTCAAAGCGCGTTTGATAAATGAAATTATATATCATTACTGATAATAACCTATGCGGGATATATTATAAGTTAAGGCTATGCTAGAGTCATGTTACTGTTTTGTTTAAAAAGTCTGCATTACAGGTTTTTCACACAAATGTATGTTTATGTCATTAAACTATTATTAAATTTTATGTATTTCATATACCAGTTTGAAAATACCACTATAGCTTAGCACAGTATACAAGTTTCATATAACGTTTATACTATGTTAACCAACGGGAAATTTATATAATGTGAAAGTTCATTTTTACAAAAAAAAATAAATAATGTTGTTGTTTTGACTTATATTTGCTTTCAAAATTAAATTTTTCAGATCACATATATTTTCACAAAATGGCTAATTTTTAAGTCATATGATCATATTTAAAATATATAGTCCATCATTTTTTAAGCTAAGAATATTGCCTTTTTAAAAATGTAAATTTTTCATTTCTGCATCTTAATTGTTAAAACATAAAGGTTGAAGTATATATACTAACAGCTACATTAATTTGAGACCTTAATTTTTATATTCATTTTAGAAAAGAAACTAGCATTGCATCAGTAGAACAGTTTGTGAGCTGTTTTCTTAGCATGTCATGTCCACTAGGTTGCAAATTGTGAATGACAGCATAAGCTAATGAACACAGATCAATGTACAGTTCTCAAATACTTCAAGGTGAACCATTTTATAGTCACAGATAAATAAAAAAAATACATATTTTTCTACAATAGCTCCAAGATATGTAATTAGTCATAAAGCAATTCTAAAATGTATGTCATCTAAGTTGTTTAACCTTTTCAAGTGTAAAAAATATTCACATATATGGCTAGCGCCATTTTTAATAACAAATCCTACATGTAACAATATCGTGACATGTCACGTAACCTTTTTAGCAGCATATTCATCACCTAAATAAATGCGTTGCTCAACTAAACTGGTAAAAAAAAAATGAAAACTGTAAAATCTTATTGTTTTTGTAGCTGTGTTTTACCGAGATATCTAAAGATCCAGTATGTTGTCTTACCTGCTTAACTGGTATTTCAACAGTGAAGGAGTTAACTACAAGGACATCAGTAGTCCGCCCTGAGCTAACATTACAAGCAGGTCACGTGAACATTGAATAATGACTAAGAGATTAAAGTACCCTCCCAATGCAAGTGTAGTCAACGTATATTTAATCACTTTGTATGGGAAATGTTATTAGCAGGCCTAAACAAATAGATTCTCAGATACTGCGTAGGAGCATTTTTGTGGGGCTGGGTTAAAAAAAAAACGGTTTAAGTAATTAATAAATGATGCAGGTCATTTCACGTACAACCTGCTGTGTTAGTCGTGAACAAATATTCACTTGCTGGAAACTTTATTTCTTAATTAATTACACTAGTATCCAAGATTATTAACCATATTTCTCAAATTTTCATTCCAGATGAACATGTTACTTAATGATAATAGTTTTATGCTGAACTGAAAAACATCAAATTTCAGAGTAGACGAAACTTATATGCTTTGTTTCACTACAATTAATTTACCGGGAATATAACTAAATATAGATTTATTTAACTGTACATAATCTTTGAGTTTATATGTTCTCACGATGTATATGTAAAGGCATTTAATATTAATTTCGTAACTATTTAATAACAAGTTGTGCCTGTGATAGAGATATCATGTTTCAGTTTTGCCTTCCGTATACAAAAGACGCATGATTTAGCTCGTAGCCCTTAATGGCCCAATTGATTACCTAACTCGCGTACTTCTGAAATGGGTGGGTTGATCAATATATTTAAGGTGGGTGTTAGCCTGAGTGTAAAACATTTGGTCAAACTGTATGTACTAAACATGTCGGAATTAAACCAAAAAAAATATTAAAAATTTCAAATCATAGCACATATTATACAAATGTACGTGTTCATGTAATCCATGGAATACCAATTCCAGTTTTTTCCCCAGCTTATTTCATTTTATGTCCTTTTGCTAAGCCATAACACTATGCTCCATGATAATTTAAAGTTTTGGAATGTACGTACCTGCTGATACCAAAAACTCGTCGAAAAAGGTGAGCTATACTAAATGCCGTTAACCACTGAATTATGAAGGTATGATGATATGGATACGTATGTTTACAATTTAAACTCAGCTCTGATATAATGTACCCTTGCGAAGACAAATATGTTATAATTATTAATTTTAACTTTGGTATGTTTTATCAAGGTGTAGTCATTAGATACAGACTGATAAAGGAATTACGCCCGATTACCTACATATTGAAACGTTAATAGTTTATACATTAACAAAATAAATACTCCCCTGTTATTATCATATGGGATTCAATTCAATGTTATCTTCTTGTCGAAAATGTAAAACTGATGACTTACTAAGTTTAACTGTAATAATTCTCTTTCGTGTACTTAGATCTAATGTAATTTGAGCTCCTGTACATCTAAACTGTTTAAGTTATCTCATAAGTTCTCGCCCTCCATATCATAGTTGCCAGCATAAATCCCATATTAACTGATACACCTAGCTACTTGCTCGGAAGTAAAAAGCAAACATTTGGGGACAGAATACACACAGATAAGATAATATGCTGTATAGGCTCAACAAGAATGCACGTTTGTGCGTTATTAATCAGATTCTACCCACACTCCAGTTCAGCCTACAACGTTCACAATCAGACAACATCTATGATCGACGTATTATCTACCAACGTTTCAAATAACCCAAAACCGGGATTGGGGGTACTCGGATAAGTTTTGATATCGATACACGGGTGTGAGGTCTAGATCTTAGAATGCCCCTGGGTGAATAACTAGTTGTTCCCTATGTCAAACATATGTAGAAGAGTGGATAAACAAAAACGATAGAATAACATATCCCGGTGCTATTTTTGTTTCACTCTCTAAAAGCTTTTTTTTCAAGAGGTTGTGTCTAATATTAGACTAGGGGGGGGTGCACTCAAGTAAAATGTGGGTAATCATGCTCGCTAATTTAAACACGTGAAAAAGGTATTTATTAGAGGACCAGGGTAGGGAAATAATCAATTTTATCCAAAAAAGATATGGTTCTTAACTCTAGTCTTGCTTAGAGTCTGTTTTGCACCACGAATCTTTAGCATCCAATTTTCGCGTTTAGAGTAGTTTTTATTTTGCATTTCAGTCTTGGATAGGGGACCAACTCGACAAATATCTCGCCTAGGGTCCATTTTTCGAACTTCCTGAACCACTTATTTAAGGGCTTTTTTGAGTGCCCCCCCCCCCGGCCGGGAGCAGGTTATTACAAAAAAATCTCAGCTACTTTAATATATATTTTATGGAAAATAATATCATTTTCAACCCAATCGATACATGTTTACGAGATACAGTTTGCATTTTGGTATTTCGGTATTGTAGCTTTATCTATTTAAGTTCTACATTTTATCTACTACAGATGAGTTTATAAAAGTATTTTACGGTATAAATATAACTTCTTATCATCATAGCGTATTTGTTTTGTATCAAATGAAGATATCGTTGCTGATTTATAGAATTTCTTATATTACGTATGTATTTTCAAAAGGTGCGGAGCACAAAGCGCTGTACTGTATTTCAGTGAAGTACCTTTTAGAAAGATTAGCTTACACACAGCAGCATTAAATCAGCTCTCCCTGAACATTCATACATGTATATTATTGGAAACATAGGGAGCTCCTTATTTAGTGCATGTGGAAATCGGTTGAAGACTGCAAAACAATTAAATCATGTCATTTCAGCTATAAATGATTGCAAAAGTCATCATATTAGTCTCGATAACCTGGCACATTCATTTCGAGCGTTTTCAACATTTTTTTAATATCTGACCTACTCAGAAAGCAACTCTAACACATCGATTCCCAATAGAGTGAGACAAAAACATGAGTAAGTAATCCATTGATGTGGAAAACTTTAGTTTGCGAGTCAGTCCATGAAGGGGCCTATGGAGTTTGATATTTGGTGTAAACTAAGATAAACAAAACTCGATTTTTCAACATATTTCTTCTGAAAAGGGAAATGCGTTTGTTTTTAAGGCCCAAGCCAGGAAAGAGAATCTTTTTTGAGATTTCTCAGTCCAAGAATGTATACGATTCTAGTGGAAGTCACTCCGCAGGGGGTTAATCCACAGATGTCACGGAAGTCACTCCGCAGGGGGTTAATCCACAGATGTCACGGCGGCTACAGTGATATGTATCTAACTCTAGCCGTCTTCGAGATACAGTTGCTTATAAATGGAATAAAGTATGAAAACAAGAACAAGAAAACATACAAAATCCTCAGTATGAAGAGGTGCCCTCCCGGAGTTTCACTTAAAAAAGTCGGGTACGCATGCTTGTCCGAAAAAACGGGGGTAAGGGGTACCGGTACCTTTTTCGCCGTTCGACGGGTTTCCAGGGAACCCCGTTTAGGGGTCGATTTTGGCGGAAACCACATTTAGGGGTATGTTTTTTGCAAATGTAACTTCCCGTTTAGGGGTTGGTTTTTCACGTACACCTCCCGTATAGGGGTCCTTTTTTCAGTGGGAGCAGCGAGCATTACCTTTTGGCGCCATTTTTGCATTTTTTTTTAAACTTAGTGTATTATTTTGTTTTGATGACGTTTTTTTTTGATTGTCGATTTTTTGGGAATAGATTTTTTTTTTGGTTGTTAATTTTTCAGAGAAAACTTCCCGTTTAGGGGTACCCTTTTCAGCAAAATCCTCCTGTTAGGGGTGGTATTTTGATCCTCCACTTCCCGTTTAGGGGCTTATTTTGCACCCTACGGACGAGCATGGGTACCAGACTTTTTACCAAGTGAGTCCCCGGGGTGCCCTCCCCGGGAGCCACTCAATGAAATGTGGATAATCAGGCTCATTAATGAAAACAGGGTGTTTATTTAAGGACCAGACGCGTAACCCGTTTAGGATAGT
>JAOXYB010047946.1:0-26783 GCA_028565635.1 Phoronis ovalis | reverse complement strand
ATATGTATGTATGTACCTGTATCCACTGATATCTATCATTTGTCTTTGCAGACCATCCGCTAGTATAGCCTCCACTGGCAGTGGTTAAGAGCCGAGAATTCGAAGCTGAATGATTAGCATCATAGATAGAAGACGCTGTTTCTTTCGACGAACTTGCATGAGAAGTGAATGTCATCCCAGCTTTCGGACAAACTGTCAAAGAAACATATTACAGTATCGTGTTATTTAGAAGGGATGCTTATAAAATACTTTAATATCATTGTTAACAATGTAAATATGTTTTACTCTTATTGTTTCCATTATTCATGTTTGCGTTAATAAATAAAAATGTTGGCTTACGTTTTACTTCGCATCCAGACGGACCATACAATTCCCATCGTAATGAAATATGACCTTGCCATGCAACGGGTAAAAGTCTAACATAACGGGCAGTAATTGGAGCCTCAAAATTGTGTCTTACAACGGTATTACGATCAAAATTTCCGGTAAAAATACTACGGCTGAAATCATCTCCATACAAATGCCAGTTATGAGAGTCCGAGCTGTACTGTATCCTGTAAGCTGTTACCCATTGCGCGTAGTCTTCCCGGCCTTGAGTTGCAATACTGAAAATTTCCTCTTCCTTACCGAGATCCATCTAAAACATTGCAGGTTATATTATATTACTAACAAATTTCAAAGTCTGATCAAATATTTTTCTGGCTATCTACACTTTTGCAAAAGTCTCCTGAAGTTATACTTGTAATAATCCCCATGGGTAATACTTTTCTGAGAAATAGCTACGTTTTGTCCTGGGGCATTGTATTTTTTTTGTTGTTACCAATATATAACATTCTAAATCTAAAGTTTAACAACTACGATACATTATGAGAATATCTTTACATCAATTACACTTTTGTAAGATGAGCTAGGTGGCACTACCCTTCGAGCAAGGCGTCAATATTTCAAAAGTTGTAAAGTGATTTTTTACCAGAATCCATTGAGATATATCATTGTATTTTGCTGACCAGCTTCCAGTAAAGCTACATCCACTAGCATGATACAGTCGGGCGTTTTTATGCGAATGAAACTCATTATAGTCGCTTGAGGAGCTTAAACCTTTTCCTTTTGCCTGGTTAATGTAAGCCGTGCTGACACAATCTTCAAAGAACCACAATAAAGCAGATGTTAAAAATGGTATCATCCAACTTTAGCGAACAAAATACGTTTTTAAAAGTAAATAAGACGGCAAAAAAGAAAAATATTTCTGTTACACTGTTGCCTCTGTAAAAAATTAAATACGTTAGACATTAGGTAGATATTTCTCAAATTGACAACTAAAAGTCACTCAAATTAATAACACAGACCAAAAAACTTTTTTTTAAGATTCAGAATGTTAACACTTTTTGTTTCAATACCTTCACAATTCGGACCATAGAGCTGCCAACGAAGTGAGATGTGGCCATGCCAAGTTATAGGAATGAGACGTACGTATCTGGCAGTAAAAGGTATAGATAGGTTGTGATGTACAACATCATGGGATCCTGAATTTCCTATAAAAGCTCGCCCACCTGCAGGAAAAATGAGTAGTTTTTCATTTATGAAATGCATTTTTGAAATAAACATGCCTAATTGTTTTACTATAATTTTGAATAATTCAGATTTGTTATTGTACGCTCGTTAAAAGTGAAAACTAAGGTTTTTAAGGACTATACACGGTTCACATTTATTTCAGTATTGATCCTGGTAAAACCTTTGGGTACTGACAGAGATTAGATAAATAAAAACCTAACTTTATTCTATATTCTGTTAAGGTATATTGTACTCACTATCTTGTACTTCAGTCCATTTGCTTTGGTCAGTGCTATACCTGAGAATGTATGACGTCACCCATTGATCAACCTGATCTCTTCCTTGCGTTGCTAAGGCAGTCACTTCTTTCTCTGCTCCCAAATCAACCTTTAACACAATTTTATAACTGATCACTTTGAACTGAGTTTTACGGAACTCAAGAAAAATTACATTGTACTTATCAACATACAAGTTACGATACGGAAATTTTAAACTTATAACTGTGAGACCAGAAATGTCTTCGTTCTGCTGTACTTAAGATTTAAACTGTTTCCGTTTTTATGATGAAAATATATTATATCCCATTCTTTACTGTAACTTATATCCAATTAGGAAATATTCAAAAGTAATCGTTTGAGTTTTACTTTGTTCTTCAAAATAATAAAGCATATCTCCGTTGCCCTATATATTTTCCGATAACTTTTTTCAGTTATTTTCTCATGTACCTGGATCCACTGGCTGAGATCATTTATCTTTGATGACCAGGCACCGGTGAACGCTCCTAATGCAGTTGTAAAGAGGCGTGAGTTTCTTGGTGAATGATTGCCATCATGCTGACTAGAAGCTGTGAAATCTGCATCAGGCACATGTGTAAGATAGGCCTCAAGAAGGCAGCCTCCAATTTCTGATTCGCCACCTGGACATTGTCTAGCAACTACAATTAAAGTATTTGCTTTGTTAAATACATTTTCAGTATTTACGAAGTGTGTTAAACGCATTTCATTCATTATTTTGTAATCAGTTTTAATGCCTAGCTGAAATACACAAAAAAGTAATAAATAAATATAATTCTTATATATAACCAGGTAGGTACCTGCATTTAGAAGAAACGTATTATTAAATTCGTGCCATATCATAATATTTTTGTATCTCCATCTATTTGTTACGATATAGCTTCAAATAAAAATATGCAAACAATTACGGAAAATAGAATTTAAACGAAGCCTCCATCAATGCTGGGGTGACCTAGCTCTGGTGGAGACGGTAATAGACGAGAACGTGTCTCCCTTCTACTTTTCATTCAGGCATATATAGTAAGCAAATTAAACGAGACATGTTTAGTTAAAATTGTTTATGATTAAAGCAATAAAGAAACAAAATTCGCTAAAAATAACTTACTCAAAAAACTATCCACAGATGTACAAAATAGTAGCAGTGCAACGTGATGTATGGCCGCCATTTTCCACGACATTTTTATTTCTTTGTTGATAACTAATAGGAGTTAAAGTATAAAACAGTTTAATTATTATATTTCTTTTTTTAAATATGCAACAAAACCATGATACGTTTCAAAGAATACGACTTGGATGACAGCTACAATTACCTAAAGTAAGAAACATGAAGCTGTTAAACATTTACTACTGGCGGATCCAGGATTTTCTGAAAAGAGGGCGCACATTTTTTTCAGTTACAAGATTTTTAATTCATACAAGGTGCATATTAACAAGTATTATGGTATAAAGTATACCTTTACAGAGATGCTAACCAAATAGATTTTTTTTTAGCCGAGTGAGGAGTGGGATTGGTCGAGGGTTGAGGATGGATGCGGGTGAGGTGTCGTACCTCGGGCAGGGGGAGCCGAATGGTCTCCCTCGGAAATCTTTTGTTTTTCCATGTTTTTTTCTGCCTTGCATGTGCTACCTTTCTGGATATAATTTGAATAAAGATTGTTTTCAAAAAAATTATTAAAAATAAGTTGATACAATTTTGATAAGGTGCCTGTTGTCAGAGTCAATATTTGGTCGTTCAGAACCAAGAAACGGGAAAAATGACTTCTTCTTTATTGGAAAGGTAAAACATTTAGCCTGTTTATTTCATTGTTATTCCCCTCAGATCAGCCATTATGTAACAAAAAAAATCAAACAGCTATAACTCATACATGAGAGTGTCCATGGAAATTGTCTTTGATATCGCAATTGGTTTATCAATACCAGCAATCGTACGGAAGAGTTTATATATTTAAAAATTAACGGAACTTTATCAGAAATCAGAATCATAAATAAAATGGTCTTTATACAAACTATTCAATACACATTTATAATTTGTGAATTGTTAGTTGCAATTTAATATTGAAAATACTTTTAACATTTCTCTTTGGGAAAGGTCACCCCGTAATTCTGCCACTGATTATTAGCAGTATGAAGAAGAATTTACGTTTGCTAATTCCGAGTAAAATTTATCACAGAACGTGCTTGTGAAAAATGAGTGGCTATAGTATGTTACATAATACATTTAGTATTTAGGTTAATACAACTGACTTATTTTGAAATTAGTACTTATCTTGATTTTGAACAAGGAAGTTCCAAAGGTCCGGATAAAGTAGTTTCAAAACAGTTTAAAGGTTGTTATTTCAAATGTAGCACAATATTGAAAATATTTTATCTCCTGTATTTACTGCAAAAGTATTTGCAGCATAATCAGTATTTAGGAAACATGCATATATATCTACGACAACAGAATAAACAAGGAGTCACTCAGGACCATCTTTATTAAAAAGCAATATATTATCAAACTAAAAAGCTTAAATTAAATCAGGAGATTCCAATGGCTTGTTAAAGGTATCACGAAGAAAAACACTTCTAAGTAACTAGTAGTAATAAACAGTTTACAAAGTAAAACGGAATTAGTATGCTGTGTGTAATAAAGTGGTAAAAGGGCGCAATTGCATTGCGGTTAATGTGCAGGTTTGAGTACATTAAGGACATATAACGGCCGGGTCTTGACCGATTGAAAAGTCATAATGGGCCGACATGCAATTTAACCAATCTAACTGGATAAAAGACATAGATGATCTAATTTATTATTTAAGTCCAGGTGGAGTCTAGGCAAACTCAGTTAATATATAATAAACGCACGGGCCCCCTTCTTGTAAAAGTTTTGAAAATGTTTGCTGGTCGGAGCAATATTTTTTATTAACACGTATTTATTTAAATTTATTTCATATATCGCATGCGACTAACTCTTTCATTGACAGTAGGATTTAATTCTTATAATTACATGTAACCGGCCTCTAATTTGAATACTTATACAGTGGACATTCTCAGTGCTGTTATCGTGAAATGTCAACTTTTTTATCAAGCTTACCTAGTTGTTTTGACCTAATACTGGTGGATTCTAGTGTGTACGCTTATACCTAGCTGAATTATAAATGCAATGAACAAACACAGAGTTACATAGTACATGAATAATATTCTTAGCCTGCTAAACGCTGGTGAGTTATAGTTCTTAACGTCGCGCCACTTTATTTGTAGCTTGTGGAGCCGTGTTGTCACGTTCGTTTGTATGAATATGTTCTAATCAAAGTTATGTGGTCCATCGTTGTTGTAACATATAAAGCAGCGTTAAAATTAACAAAATTTTAAATTAGAATCTTTTTATTATTATTATTGCATTAATCTCTTTAATAAGATTGTTTGTGAGATTTTAATTTTTTCTTGTAAAACAAATAAACTTAAATGTGCAGGGATCGAGCTAATTTAACAGCTTACTATTATGAAATGTTATACTTACCTATTCCAAATTCTTCTTACCTCAAAAACATAACTAGCGCCTTTTTATACTTTCTGTAGTATAAGGAAGTTTACCAAAGGTAACATATTCTGATAAGGTAACGAAAACAACTAAATTAATTCAAATATTTTCAAATAAGTCATATCGCAGACTGATTGCAAAAGACTATATAATTTCATTATCTGCTGATAAATAAACGTACTATTTAATTAGATTCCCACAATCAACTAAAGCTTTAGGAACATGTAACAACTAAAACAGCTAGGGTACATGTGGACGCATTTATCATCATTTCAAAATACATGACTATCTTAACATCTTTCTAGATACGAAAGAAGGATAGGTGTGCGTTTGTTTACATTACGTGGAAAACATGCTTTTATGATGTGAAAAACCCATTAGCCCGAGTTCATCCCCTGCTTATTTCCTTGTAAGAGGCCTTAGGGGGAAACTTTTCGTAAGATGCGTGGAAAAAATATTCAAAGGTAACATGCTAAGTCGGACAAACTGCACAACACAAATTTAGATAACTGACAAATCATCATCAATTTCTAATTTTCTATGACTTACACATGGGAACATCGTTTCATAAATGTATAAAAACAAATGCACGTTCACTGAACTTGAAGTAAATAAAGAATATTTGCTTAATTCTGCCTTTTAGTAAATTGGATTCGCGTATTAGGAAAAAAGATTCAAGATCGCTGTCCTGTTGCAGCAAAACATGATGTTGGTCAGATATGTTTTCGGCTGATGAGATTATTTGATTCTCAGAGTATAGGTACTTATTAATTTGTACTTTTATTTTCTGCGAATTGCAAAAAAAGCATGGAAGCAATATGAACATTTTGTAGAGAAAAATGTGAAAACAGATTTTTGCGCAATAATGTATAATTCTAAAATGGCTGCCGGAACTAAACTATGATTATTCATCAATAGTTATGTTATAGGCACAGCATTATTTCTTATTTCGTCATGAGCAGAAAAAAAACTTCAGAAGCGATTTAAAAAAAAGTTTTGAGAAAAACTACAAAATTTGTGGAAACTGGTTTTGGAGCATTGGCAGGATGTTATTGGAGGCGCACAGAGACAAACGTTATAGTCCACAGAATTGTTCTTGTTGCGTCCAATAAAGTCATATTTGAATTTAAAAGACTAAATGATAACTGTATATTTTGTTGTAAGAATATATTAATTTTACAACGTGTTTTTTATTTATTTTGAATAGACGAGAATAGACCTTAATACTTCATTGTGCTCCAGTAACTATTCAGATGTTATTTGGTACAGAATCTATCGAATGATAAGATATTTATGACGAAACAACGTATGATAATAATTCTTTTGACAGATCATTTTAAAGAAGATATAGGAATTTAGGATAATTGAAAACGCATAGGGACCAATATAATATAACTATAATCGACTGTAGAGTATGTTTTATTTGACACAATACATACCTTACAGTATTGCATCAAGAGCGAAATAAAAGGAAAACTTAACAAATTTAAAAGGCATGCAGATGTGCGTTACAACATATCTGTAACAACATGTCTGTAAAGACTTTGATTATTTAAAGGAGAATTAATTAAACGTCTTCGCAGCAGTACGATTCAACATTGTTTTAAGCAGTTATCTAATGTAGTGATAAAGCAGTACAAACAGTTTGGAGTGTTTTAAGAAATTAAAAAAAAGTGTGTGCACTACCTCTGGCCGTCTTCGACATAAAGCTCTGAAAATTGGTTAGAAATAACATAATAAAGAAAAAAGCTACCAGCAACAGCCATTCTAATAATTTGTTATTACGGCCTATACTACAAAACCTAGTCATGTGATATATGAGAATAACATAGTTGTGCTATATACTCCCTATATGCGATGACACAAAACTACTAATTGATTTCCCATCGCCACGTGTATGATGTGTGTTTTGTGATTATTAAATTGTCCCTACCTCATAGCACACTATCAACTGATCCAATGTCCTAAATTACGACATAATTGACACACGAAAATCTCAAATATATGTTCTGTGTAAATCAGTAGGCTGGAAATAGTACCACCTTCCTGTTGCGTTCCTATACATACTATATTAGCTCACGAGAAGTCTTAATTTTAAATGTCAAGAAAAAAACAGTGTCTATTAAATCATGATTTTCATGCTCACAAGATTTCCTGTCATCAATATGAAGACACAAGCTTATTACACCATCCAACCAGCGAATTATTTTCTGACATAGTATATCATCTTTACAAAATATCGTTTATACTATGAAGAAGTGTTGCCACCTGGTGGCATGAGTTAGTAGCTTTGTGCCATATCTCAGTTCGTGCATTTACTTACAGCTTTTTTCAAAATTCCAGTAATTATTATTCATCTAAAATCTGACGGTTTTTCGATAAAAGATGGGATGTGTATGTACACTTGCTTCCGCACTGTTTGTGACAAATTTTGTTCACGTTTCGGTTTATATTATGCCAACCAGATGATATCATTTAATTACCGGTAACCATCTGTTGGGCATCAATTTTAAGCACCTTTATTATATAAAAGTAATTACGGGTAATTGCGATTCCAAGCATTGCGAGTATCTTATCACACGTAAAACTTTCGTTTTAATAATTTTTAGTTTGATATTCGTAGTCAAAGAACAATTAATTACTTCGATTGCCACACAAGGTCGACAAGATGACGTTAATGATCAATGGGTGACACGGTATAGTCTACAACATAGTAACGACGGTAGTACTTGGACACAGTACAATAACGGACAAATACTTCAAGGAAACACTGATAAGGATACAGTATTTACACATAATCTGATGCCATTTTTAGCTCGATATGTACGACTGAATATAGTTAGTTGGCAACAGCATACTTCTCTGCGATGGGAGTTGTATGCATGTACATAGATGCGTGTGTATGTGTGTTTATCTTGAAGTAGTAGGTTGTAATTTACCTCTGATACTGTACTTAATTATGCCGGGTTTTTTTTTAAAGTAGTGATCCAACACTATTTGATAATGTCCCAGTAAGCAGTTGCGTATTATGCAGGATGTATTCCAAAAATCAAATATTTAGATTGAATAAGGTGTGCGCACAATACTTGGTGACCCCGACGTGACGTTGGCATTATACACAAGTAAATCACTTAATTGATATAAAAAATAATCTAGTTAGAGCATACCAAACAGTAGGCTCTGTAAAGTGCACATTAATGTTATAGTTACATACCAATCAAAGCAAAAATGTATTTTTGGTTGAATTTTATTTCTTTTCGAGTTTCTTTTGAAATTTTTCGTATAATTGCACTTAATAACCCCTTATAACTTCAAAACGCTATACTTTAAATTTGGCAAACAAACTGATTTTTTCTTCTAATGGGTCAAGCCTTAAAATCATTTAGGTCTTCGAAAATACCCAGGGGTGGTAACCTTTTCGCCTATTGGATCAAGGACTATACTTTTAAGGGTGCATCTGATTTCTTTACCTAGAATTAGAGATAAATGTCTACTTTTATATATAATATACGAAACTAATCCAAATTAACAGTGAGAACTTAAAACATGTCGAAATATCAAATTGTAACTCAGCATACATCCATTGTATATATGACGCAGTGCTGCATGTGTTTCTCTCATCTTTACGTCTGATACCGCGTGATGTCAACCTATGCATTACATCGACTATAGCGAATTTATAATGAGGATTTCTAAGAAAAGGCACCTTTATACCTGAGAACGTATGGCATTATTCACTGATCAACCTGATCTCTTCCTTGTGTTGCTAAGGTAGCATGTTCTGTCTCTGCCGTAGTTTTACTTTGTTCTTCAAATAAAAAATAAAATCTTAGTTGTCGTATAAATTTTCCGGTAACAATACATTTATGAGTAAGATGCATGACTTACGAAAAACCCTACTGAATAGGTAGATTATAGACGGTTATAAAGTGTCAGGATTATAGAGGTTTGGCCAATTCAACTATGCCGAGGGGAAAGCCTGGTCGTCGTTGAGGGCTCCCGGGGGGGGGGCAGTCAGTATGAAAGTGGGTACCCATGTTCTAACATGGCTTTTCAAAAAAGGCCCTAACGAAGTGAAATTCGGCAAAAAATACACCTCTAAGGAAGTGATTTATTTGAAAAAATACACCCCTAAGGAAGTGACTTTTGGAAAAAACACCCCTAACGAAGTGTCACATCTCCAAAAACCACCCTTTTCGTGATTTTAGCTAAAAAACAGACCCTAAGCGCGTAACGCGCGTTACGCATCGGCGGTTCAAAAAACATACCCTTTCACGCGAAATTTTGTTGGAACATGCGTACCCACTTTTATATTGACTGCCCCCCGGGTGAGGGCTATCTATTGATTAATTTCTGGGCCGACGAATTCAAATATTTTTAACAAATCGTTTGCTGTCCAGTGATTTAGCAAAATTTCCCCAGGATAACCATACACTAATGCGTCACTCTTTTCTTTACACAATACTGATCAAGGCAGTGATCGGGAGTAGAATTTAAAATAAATAACAAAACCAAAAAACAATTTTTCTTCTTAAAATTTACGAATTTTAATTTTTCTTCCTCTAGATCTGGTACGCATCTTTAGTGATCTCAGTAGTGATATCCTACTCGATATACTCATATATGTGCTATAACTTGTCCAGATAATTGCTACAGGCTATTTTTACTGCGGTCACGCTACATGCTTAATTATAATAGTCCAGGCTAAAGAAGAGATCTGAACGAGTTTTCCTGCAGCAATGTATTTTGTGTATAATTGTATAACAAACAAATAATAAAAATATTATTTCGAAGAACTGGAACTTCAGAAACAGATTATTACAAGTTTATTTATTCCTATTTTGTATTTAATATGCAACAATTGTACCAAGTCAAGTAATTGCATATTTCCCCGTTTTGGTCCTCACTAATTACACTACCGTAAAATCTTTACACTTAACTATAAACAGGAACTATATTTAATTTTTATAAAATCTCTGAAGTTAAAATTAAGTTATAATTTTTATGAGAATGAATCTTTTATTTTGTTTCTATAAGTAACTTTCATTTGTATGGTTAATATTTGAATATCCATATTTATTATATATAATTGATATTTAAACTTGAAAAAAGGGTGTGGAAAATAGGAGTTGACAGTAGCTCTGTAATTCATAAACTTCTATTCCATCCATAGTGTGAAAACTCCTAATAGAGAGATGTGGGGCCCAAGATAAAAACTCTAACCCCATGATAAAAACTGCATTTCGAAAATATACACACATATATATGCATAAATAAACCCATGGTAAAACTATCATAGAAGTATGAATAATGCAGCTGGCTGCTATTTTGATATCTTAAATAATTCATTGTGATCCAATAACTATACAGATGTTATTTGGTACACAAAATTAAATATACAGTAGCTATCGAATAAGAACTAATTCTTTTGGTTACTAGAAAGTAAGGATAATTGAAAACGCTGTCTGTTATAGTTATAAAGCAAAATGATTTTTGCTGTCATATATGCTGTTTCAACATGTGTTCATGGGTTCAGTTACACCTTTGTTGATAATAAATATATACAGGATCCGCATGGCACAAAGATCGTCACTGAAAACGTACGTTCACGTATTGAGTGTGCTGCCATTTGTGGGAGAGATCCTGAGAAGTGCAAGGCATACTGTTACCAGGAACAAAAACTGGCGTGTCTTATCTATTCGCAACTAACAGGATTTACTGATTTGGATGAATCAAGCCAAGAAGATAATTGTGAGCTCTATATCACATGTAAGTTTAGTCGCCTGTTTGCATTATTTTTGATATGAAAACAGTCAGAGTGCACGTGGGAAAGCACGACTGAACATTGTTGCTATTATTTAGTACAAAGCTTTTGTGCTAAAGTTTGAGAAAATAATGAGTTTATGTTAAGAAAATGTCATACGTATTTCTAAAGAATTTTTACATAAAAACGCAATGATGTGCCATTTTTAAGCTGTTAAACTAAACTTTTAAGGGATGGCTAATGATTGTTAGTAGAACCTTATTTACTTTAAAAAGTGAATAAGGTGCTATTAACATTCATAAGCGTTCCTTTTAGTATATTTTCAAAGGGAAATTTCCAACAAGAATTATCAAAATTATTAAATTCATTTTGATGTTACGGGCATTTATGTTTAATTGATGACTTTGGAAGCTGTCACTATAACCTTAATGCAAAGTACACTAACATCAAAGATGAACAAGATTTTACGCACTTGTACAATCATTTATGCTTCATTTCTCACACAATAATGCGCTATTGAAATGTATGAAGGTATAGTATTAGGGATATTTAAAGCAAATAATTGCATATTGGTATTGTTATGACTGTACATGTGTATCATATATTTTTCCTATGTGGTTACATGCAAACCTTGTTCATCTCTAATGTCATTAGCACTGCTTATAGGTAATAAAGGTTGTAATGGTAATTTCCAGATACACTAACACAAATGCTTATTGGGCTATTTTGACAATTCTTCTTGGAAATTATTATTTTAAGATGCGTGTAAGTGAATGGAATTCACCTTAAATTAGAATCCTGTAACTTGCATGCCTGTATGCATATCTGTAATATTTATGTATATCTGTAATATTTTGTTACGTATATTTCAAAATATATTTTAAAGCTGTTTCAAATTTTACAATGAAAGAGCAGATTCTACAACAGTCAATATGTTTGCAGTTATTGATGAGTGTGCGTTAAACCTAGATAACTGTAATCAGACTTGCACAGATGAAGAAGTAACTTATAGCTGCGGATGTGTCCTAGGATATGTACTAGATGCAGATGGCTTCACGTGTAACGGTAAGAGAAATCATTTAAGTAATTTTAATGTAATTTTTGCATCACAAATGATGTTATTTGATTGCTAAAACTGCTAGCAGCATGTTACAGAGGTTTCCGAGCTATGTTCTCTTCCGATAAATGTACTAAATATTGGTTTGTAACAGGTACTCATATTTTTCTGACATTATCAGCCTTGTCTGTCAAGGAATCGCTGGGGAATCCCAGGATCTCGAATTCCAGTCATCCATGCAACGCGAAATGTTATCAGATTATCATTTTTAACTTCTGTGCAATGAGATTGAATCCTTTCCCCTACCCTCTCCACCCCTGCCCTCTCCATTTCCGTCTCAGATACAGTATTTTGCTTCATGAAAGTTTAATAAATAACTCTCTATCGCAGATACCTGCAGGTGTATGCTCTTACTATTTTGAATGACCGCCCAGTATAATTATCTTAATTCTTAAGAGTGTTTTATATGCTGTGTATAACCTGTTTGTAAATAGTTATTATTGCTATGGTAGGGGAAAGGGTCGTATTATTTTCGTGACCTCGCGGCATTGCAGAAGTTTATTATTTGTGATTAGTGAAAAGGCAATTCTATTTCATTTGAGCTGTGGTTACTAGCCCCACTTTTTTTGTATATACGTAAGGAGAACATAACTCGGAAACCTACTGCAAATGAAATATTGCTACAACACCTTTAACATGTCCTTTGAGATGATAATGATGATGATGATTATTATTATGGTAATGATGATATCATGATATTGTCATTTGTCATTGTCAAGAATAGAAAATTGTTATGATAAGTCTAATTATACATAAGTGTGTTATATTTGTCGGTTCTATGTATAAAGTTTATATCACCTTCTATTTTTTTCTTAATTCAGAAAGTATTTCTTATTAGGGTGCAAAACAACTTATATTATGTAGCCTTGGACAACATTTTGGTAACTTGAGGTATCTTACATTTAGATCACCCTCACGTGCACAAGATAGATATATAATTAAAGGCTAGGCCGGAATTAAAATTCTTTTTTACGTTTGTTATAGTGTGAATCTGAGACAAAGATACAATAAAGATATCGAATGTATATTCAATGAACTGTATGTATCCGGCCCTGATCTCCAAAAAAGATCTCTATAAAACACAAGTTTATAAAACTCCAGATAGCTAAAATAGCAGTAGAGAAAAAAATGGATTTCGTAATATGAAAATATGCATATGTTAGTAGTGCCTGATATCACAAATTATGTAACAAAGTAAAATATGAAATATGTGTTTTCGACTGAATTTCAATAAATAGATGGATATATTTTATTAAAAAAAATAAAATTAGGCACCCAAATTTCTAATAAGTTAGATGAAATTTATTTGCTCAAACAGTTACATATGTTCTATTGATCGTTATTTTAGAAACCACCGTAACTTCTCTGTTTTCCCTCATATGTTCACCACAGAGTCACCTCAAGGGATTACATATATAACCCATAATTTATTTATCTGTATCGAATATTTAAAAATAGATAACAAACTTCTAAACAACTTAAGAATATATTATACTATATGATGTAAAAGAAAGGTAAAGACCTTTTTGCAGATTCTGTGTTACCCGATTTCAAGGACACCAGTTTCATTTGTATATTTTTAGACCATCTTGATGTCCCTTAGGTCATCATGTTGGTGAAAAATTATATTTTTTTCTTTCAGAATTTACTCGTATATGAATCAGTGTCACCTAATGACATTTGCAGATCAGCATGAAAACATAGTTTATAAATTCAAAATAAAATTGCCATATTCTTATTAATTGTAAAAAAAGGTATTCGGTAAAAAAAGGGTAATAAAATTACAAAGAAAATTAATTTTGTACAAGATTACAAACCTTTGTATCAATTTAAGCATTCATTTTAAAGATAAAGAACAAAATGTGAAAGGTAATGCTTGTCCACAAAGCAAACATGCCTTCTTGTACTGTGACGCTATTTGGCACTAATATCGTGACCGACATTAATATCAACTGTTTAAAGAAGCAGTTCAGGTTATTAGAGAATTTTCCTTTTGGCTCATGTGATAATGTTTGGTTAACGCGAATAAGTTTTTTACGATTTGATTCCGGGCCGCGGACGGACAGAACCTTATTTTCAGAAGAAAAAATCAAATATAAATTTTTTCGAATTTAAACACCTTGTATGCCGTTTTGACTTTTGCAAAAATTAGAAAATGATTTTTGGAACCAGACATCCTGTTTATATTCACTTTGGCCAAACCTTTAGTTACCTTGTATAGAAGAACACAGCAACGGGCGCAGGGTTTAGTTAATGTAATTTGTATATAAAGTATATTGCTAGTATACTATTTGTATGCATTTGGCGGAGCCACCGTTCGTGAACCTCGTGTTAACCAAAACGTTCCTAGTATCATGCTCGTTTTGTGAATGGAATCAGGCAATCACTGTTCATTCACAAATCGGGTATGCTGTGAATGTTTGAGTTCGCAACCAGTGACTACGCTAAGAGCCTTTAATAAACTCTGTTAACAAGGAATGTCTCGATATGTTCCGCTAAAAAAAGTGTTTTTATCTATAAATATGATTTTACTTCGGCTTACAAACTATATTTCGTCAATTGTTTCGTTGTTATAAATCAGTGTAGTAAATTGCTTCATTTTCTACTATTTTGTTATCGATTTAGCTTGTCCTGAACATGCTCTCATAAGACCTACTAACGGTGGAGGGAATGGTGCTGGCTTGAGTGCCTCATCTATATATGATTCTATGCACGGCTACTATCCAAACTCCTTTCTTCACCATCAATCTGGTAATGGTAAAACAGGAGGATGGTCAGCGAGATATAACAATAACCAGCAGTGGATTCAGGTTTGATTTAAATGTTCTCGACGTACTACTTTAATTATGCATGAGATAACTATAACATCTTGGTTTAGATATCACCTAATAACCAAAATACTATCTGGAAAATCAATTAACATCATTTATTTACTTTTTAAAAGTTTATTTTAAAACCATGATTTTCACTTTCCAGGGAATATGAGTTAAAAAAACTTATACGTGAAAAGAAAACAACAAAAACTATCACCCTAGGAAATTAATATATTTAATTGGAACTATTGCCAGCAACATAATCTAATGACCTCTAAATAACATGGAAATCTCATTTGTCAAAAATTTAGACATTTTGACCTCTTGATCTCTAAGTGACATTTTGCCCTCTCTCCACCTCTAAATATATCAAAAGTTAAACTGTTTGTGACAAATGTTGTTTACGTTTCAGTACTATGCCAACCAGATGATATCATTCAATTACTGGCAACCATCTGTTGTGCATCAATTTTAAGCACCTTTTTTATATGCGATTTCAAGCTATACGAGTATCTTATTATCGCACGGAAAATGTTCCTTTGAATATATTTTAGTTTGATATTGGCAGCAAAGAAACAATTATTTCCATTGCGACACAAGGTCGACAAGCGAACAATCAATGGGTAACGCAGTATAGTCTACAACATAGTAACGATGGCAATACTTGGACACAGTACAATAACGGACAAGTACTTCAAGGAAATGCTGACAGCGATACAGTAGTTACACATAATCTAATGTCATTTTCAGCTCGATATGTACGACTGTATGCAGTTAGTTGGCACGTTTATATTTCTTTGCGATGGGAGCTGTATGCATGTATATAGCTACGTGTATATGTGTGTTTTTCCTGAAGTAATATATATATATATATATGTATGATACCTAGCTTATATACTCTTATATATTTTATATTAACAGCTTAGTTTTTATTTGCCAACATTTTGCTTGTCTTTGTGTAAACACTACATAAAGTAAGTGTTAAACAACATATGGATGTTGTTAATGTCCAACGGAGTGTACGGTCAGTAGCCACTTTCTTCATGATAACAAACACCAGTTCAGCCTTCCCACCACAAGGGTTCTAAGGTGTATCCCTGGGTTGTGAGGAAGTTAATGATAATAATGAAGTCTGCTGTGATATAAATAATTATAAGATTTAAGTAATAATAATTAAAAATAGATAACATGTACTTTTTGTATATGATATAAGGTGCTTGAAATTATAATTACATGTAATTAGAAGCAATGCCGGTACGTGTCTGATTTCCTGTTAGTAGAGAGAAATTAGCACGAAAGGATGTCGGTGATATTCGCCACGAAATAAAAAGCAACATTTATTTAGTTTATGTAATATAAATTAAACATATCTTACGTGTGTTTGTTTTTGTATTTACATTCCTATATAGAATGTTGATCAAGATTCCCAAAAAAGAAATATTCGTAGATTATAATTTTACTTTCAAAATTGATGTCGCTAGTTTCGTGGAGTGCATGGCTGAATTATGAGGTGAACTCTCCCACGTACCACAGTTAAAATAAACAGACGGATAGACGTCTTGTGACACCGAAACCTGTCATTTCTGTAATATGTGATCCAGTTAATGACTCCATGAATATAAGAGAATACATTGCTTGACAATAAAAACAACTTGATATTTTTTAAAGGAGATATTTTTCTTGTATTATCTAACATGTTATCCATTAGAGAAACGAAATGAATAATAATTGGTAATATTTTCATATCTCCATCCATTATTTTGTTAATCAGGACCTAGAATAACAACAAAGATTATTAAGATTATGTTAAACGGATTTAAAAATTGGTTTGCAGTATATAAACGCAGGTATAAGCAAAGAGTGAGTTAAGGATGCAAAAGCAAGTAAGCAAGTATAATGAAAGAGTTTGTCTTTGGCTAGACGTAGACCGCAAATTAATTGCAAGAAAATATGGTTTGGTAGGACTATATCAGATCTGTCGAGAGGCAACGTAATATCATGTTAAAGCGACAAAATTGTCTGAAGCTCCCATTTGTTTGATGCTCTGTGCCTCATTTGGTCCCTAGGCCAGCAATTAGCACGAAGCATCACAATCATACTAACTTTTCTGGCTGGATTACAAGAGAGCCGCCAGCCAGACAAGCATAATCAGTGTATGTGCAATATACCGTAGACTAGTGCTGTAATACTTTGTAAAAGAGTCACACTATGTCAATAAGGTTTACCATTAAACCTTATTGACATAGTGTGATTCTTTAACAAAGTATTAAGGGTATACTGATCGCATGTGATCGACGCTATTCTCCTGGTTATTAAACTATGCAATGCAAACGGGTGGTGGTGGTCATGAATTGGAAAGTAAATAAGAACGAACTTGAATTATATCAATAATGATTTAGGCAACAGAAAACACCCAGAAGTCCATTTTGGTCGCTAAAAATACCCTAGGTATTTAAAAAACATATCGGACTATCTCTTAGTTATATTAGTCGATCCCAGCTCAATTGCCAGCTTTCACTTTTCAAGGAGTTATCACTCTAAGGGCGTTTTCACACTCTGGTTTATTGATCAAACATTTATGGGTTATAATTTGAATAACATTACATAAGTAAGATGCGAGAGTTACGAATAATCCTACTGAATAGGTAGATTATAGACGGGTTACAGATAAAGTGTCGTAGTTAATTGCAGGGATTTGACCAGTTCAAGCATACCTGATCTTCGTTCGGGACCTATCTATTGATTAATTTCTAGTAGTAAAATTTAAAATTAATAATAAAAACCAAAAAACCCTCTTCTTGAAAATTAACGAATTCCAATTCGCATCTTTTATTATCACAGTAGTGATATCCTATTCGATATACACACATATATGTGCTATAACTTGTCCGGATAATTATAATTACAAAGGCTATTGTTTCTACGTTCACGCTCCCGTGCTGATGCTAAAGAGTGCATCTGTATAAGTGTTGCTGCAATAATGTATAGAGCGCGTAATTTATATAACAAAAAAAATTAAAATAGTATTCCGAAGAAAAAGAACTTCATAAACAAATTATTACAATTTTATTTATTCCTATTTTGTTATAAGCAGCGTTTGTACCAAATCAAGTTTTGTTCCTCATAAGTATAATTACATTACCGTAAAATCTTTACACTTAGCCAACAGGAATTGTTATGGCCAATTGTTCGTTTATAGTATTGGACGGAATCTCCCGCTATGTTTCTGATGTAAATTAGTTGTATACGGGAATTGTGGGGATTTAGGGCGTTTTCTTGGTCAGTACAAAAGTTGAAATCTGTGGTGGTAGACGTGGTCTATATACTATTCGTCAAGCTTACAACGAATTATGATGAAATGAATAAAAGCATTGACAACTTGACAACTTGGAGTTTTTACTGACTGAAACCACTACAGGAATTATACATAATTTTATAAATCTTTGCAGTCAAATTAAATTAAAATTTATGAGAATGAATCTTTTATTTCGTTTGTGTAAGTGCGGCGAACCCGGCCGAGAGGTCTTAGCCTGTTGATATTAAGTTCGAGACAAAAGGCACCGGTGAGAGGTAACTATCTATGGTTGTCGGTTCCCGGCTAGGAAGACTCGTTGAGAGAGTGATGAGCAGAGTACTAATAGACTTAACAACTTCTCGCTTCTATGTCTAAACGTGCACTAGCTTTATTATAATAGAAAACAACTTTTATATGAAGTGACTAGCCCATGAATGGACCAGTCCAATATACCCATACCAGGATATCCCATTCCCTCTCGGAACGCCACACAACCCCCCCTTTTTACAAGGATTCGTCCTCGAATCCAATAACGTACTATATACTATGTACAATTTATATATACAAAATAAGGAAAAATTTAAAATCTGAATTGTACAAAAAAACTACCCATCAGTCATTACAAGAGGAATTCCTTGCGGTAACAACAAAAAGGATACGAATACAATATTTAGTATTTACATTGTCCATGCTTGCTAAGAAAAAATCTAATGCCTAATGACGGATTGAATACAAAACTAAGAAGGAAATTCTAATGATTTAACCAGTATTGGGTTTTCACTTTTAGATACTTATAGCTAAATAAACAATTGATCAAGAGCAAAAGAATACAAACTGAGCTGTACCACCAAACTTTAAATGGAATAACCAAATACGAGTCTATTCATAAAAATAATGATATGACGAGGTATGGGTTATTTCAAAAATTGTTAAAATACAGCACAGTGAATAAAGCAAGCATAGACCATAACAATACAAATACTGTTGTAAGAATAGTTAACAAAATAAAAATGTACAGAAATTATGTTACTAGAGGAATCCCCTCCTGTAACAAAAAAAATATGATAAGCTCTCGGAAGAATCCCCTCCGGAGCATCAAATACAGCACGTTTCGAAGACACATTTAATGAGTAAGATTTTGTTTCCTCTTCTCTCGATAGGCTGCCTCCAAATTTTCTAGATTCTGGGAAATATTTTCTTTTTCAACTTGTCTTTAAATTGCAACTATAATAAAAGTAACTTTCTGTTTTACGGTTAATATTTGAATATCTGTCTATATTATTGGAATCTATAACACGTGAACTTCAATTCCATAACAACGGTGTTACTCTAAGCTGAGCATTTTATTACTTGACATTTATATTTGAAAATAAACAGAGAAGTTTGATTGAAACTATAATTGTGAAAAAGGACTGAAAACGAAAAAAAATCGAGTTCTTTTAATATATAACTGATTTCTTTACCTAGAATTCTAGATAAATGTTTGGATATATACAAAATTAAAACTTTAAAAATATCGAAATATCGAATTGGAACTCAGCATACATCCAATGGGTGACGCAATGGTACATGTCAGGATAATACTCAAGCTATGAGTTACATCGGCTATAGGGAATTTCACAGCCATAAACTCTGATATTTGAAATCCTATTGGGTACCATAACACTCACACTGATAAAAAATGTTTTAATATTTTTTCTGCAAAAGCGTTAAAATAATCTACCATTTTCAAGTTGAATGGTTAATTTTATTTGTCTGCCAAACTTACTTAGCCCGAGGTTGACCAGGCCCACCATGACAATTTATTAATTGTTTATTGTAAGCTTCCTATTGCACATCCCTAGTAAGTTGTTCTGTAACAAAGCACACACGATTAAGACTTCAATCTCCATTGCAGATGTGTGTACCCAAAAGTAACGTCCTTTACACTCGTGGACCAAGCGTTAGTATGAATTGTATCGTATATATATAAATGGAAATTATCTATATGTTTCGGATTGCAGTAGAAAACGTTGGGATGAGAAGACAGCATATGTAATAATATGTTTAAGGTATCTGCATAAACGATGCTGCTTTGTAGGTATTTAGCTTTTTTAGGAATATGTTTTAGCAACAGCGTAACACCTATATTCACGTGACATATTACATATAGTGAAATAATGGCTTGTAATTACAGCAGAACTATGGATGGGCCGGGGAAGTTATAGATGATTTGATTTTATAGTAGAACTGTGTGTGCGCGTGTGCTGGTAATTGTATGGATCACCGATATACTAAAGAATAGGCCATTATGCAATCGCCTGTGTAGGAAATTTAAACCATTCACCAAACATTAGCATGGAATAACAGAAAGCTTATTTTTTATTGTTGGCATTGCTATCAGACCTATATTTTCATATGTGATAGTATAACAAAAGACGCAATTGTTTGAGTGAAGGCAATTAACGACAAGGCAATATTTTGATTTGTAGCACGTCATCTGGGCATATGTTATTTTTAACGAGCTACCTTTGTTTGGCCAGTATAAACCAACTGGACAAATAGTAACAAAAACCCATCAATTTTTTAACAGAAATTATTCAACAAATGACGAAAACTATTTACACAAAACACTAGATTCACTTTTCTAATACTACAGTTTATGGAAAGTAAGGTTGTGTGAAACGGCGCTAGCTCATGACCATCTGGAGTCTTTAAAATTAATTCGTTGTTACAAATTATAACAAAAAATGTATAATGATTTGCCCTACTTGGTATATAGCGAATCTTACGCAAAACTGCTGTTTTGTGACCAGTTTGCTGTCGACGTACAACTTGAACAATGCTGAGAAGAGGACAAACTGGAATTTGCGAAGTATTTCTTTCTAGCATAATTCATATAATTTAATGAGACAAACGTTACAGTGTATTTTTACAAATGTTAAGTAACGTAAAAATCCCTTATAATAACGAAGCAGTGAATTATAAATGATGAGAAAATAATTGTTAAAATATTTTTTTGTTATTATGAGCATTCAAATTGTTTTTTAGTAATACCCTTATGATAATCTTGGGTAAAAAACTCAAGTAACATTAGCAAAAAAATACCCATAAGGAAGAATCGGATAGTTTACTTTGTGACCATTTTAATGTCGATATACAAGTTGAGTAAGAGAGAGGATTAACTGGAAATTGCTAGGGATTGTTGGTACTTACATAATTTATAATTTTAAAGGACAAACCTTATAATATGTAGATCATAATTTTCAATTCTATTTAATTTTATGGCCAAAAAAAACGAAGACGTTCTTTGATAATCAATGTATATTTGGTGGTGTTTCATATATTATTATTAGTGAAATGTATGTTCAAGAAATTGTTTCAAAAGGCATACTAGAACTAATAACCTAAATATATAGTACGTTTAATGTTATGAGAATGCCACTAAGGACCAGTCAGCGCTATATAGTCATAATTCAATAACTCTAACATAGTTCTCCCAGGAATCTTACCTCGCTTATAGCTTTTAGTTCAGGTCCCTCGTCACCCACTCATTACCATCGTAGTCATACGTAGCACAATGTCTTTCATAAGTAGCATAATTGCTGTCAGGCAGTTTCAATCAGTGACTGGTGATACAGACAATTGCGTATCAATGTACACAATTAGGTTTGGTTGCGGGAGAACTGTGCATTTACCTCTTGTTCTATGAAATGGTGTATATAACCACACATCTCAAAGACGTTGTATTTAAATCATTTTTGAACTTTGCAAGTCTATTGTTCTACATGTTTCATCAACTGAATCGATATTCCCATGTAGTGCTTTACCAAGGCCAGTGAACACCATCTTACTCATAAACCAATAGCTTGCTACTCTCAGAAAGCTTACCTCGCTTAATTTCTTCAGGTTCCCCGTTAGGTGGAGGCAAGCCAGCAGTTCCACTCATTACCATCAAAGTCATAATAACTAGCACGAGAACGCAAAATAATTAAAATCTTTGAATGCATACTTGCTGTCAGACAAACAGTATCAGCCACAGATAAGTGACGCAGACTAATGCGCATCTACGTAAGGTCTGATTGTCGGAGGTACTGTACATTTATATTTTGTTCTCCTATGAAATGACGTATAACCACGCCTCTTCAAAATAAGAGGCAGGTAGCCATGCTGACTTTGTACTAGAACGAAGAGAAATATGTAAAATATGTAAAATCTAAGTGAACTTGGATATTAAAATGATACAGTAGTTGATTTAAATCAAATTGAACTGTGTAAGTTACCACTATTAGTCCTATATGTTTCCATTAATTGAATCAGTATTCCCATCGTCGTCAGTAGCAGGTCAGCCCGCAATTTCACAATCTTATTCATTATTAATAACAAACATAAGTTAATACGGTTAGATGATTTATTTTAATCTGGTTCCTGATAAAGTAACACCCAGATGATTTCCTAAGCAATGTATAACGCTAAAATTACACAAAGTCAAGTAAGGCATTCTTTCGCAAATTTGTAACTGAAGGTTAAAAGAACCTGGTGACGTAATAAAAGGTGCTAAATTTAATGTTACAATTTAAAGGAACATGTTAACCCGTATGTGTATAGGGAACCGAATCAGAATCGGGTGTCAGTTTTCAGAAAAACCTGAACTTGTTCGTAGTTAGAAACGTTATTTTTTCTAAACGTATTTTTTAAATTTTCTATTAGGATAACGCTGTTCTTGATACAAAGAACGAACTCTTTTGATGTAACTTCGCATTTTATTTAATTGTTTTGAAAGTATCATGATACACAACTGGTATACCACGATATGACATATTATGCCGGTCATGATATTGGTGCCAATCTGCGTTCATTTTCCTTTGTAACTGCTATTTTTTGTATTTTAAATGAAAATGAATTGTTGCCAGCATGACACCCACTTTTTATAAAAATATACTGTTTCTTTAATTTGCTTTATTTCATGCTCTGTATTTGTTATTTTTGGAATAGTGAGTTGCGTTGCTACTTCATATTTGGTATAAAGATAGAATTGAATTTCCTATCCACTTAAGTTGATGCAACTTAAATCACTATAAACATTTCCTAAGAAGATTATGTATCCTACTCCCAGTTAATTTTTCGTGAAGGCATAACCACAAAATTGCTTTGCTATTACACCACGTAGATTACTCCCAGAAAAATACAACCTCCACTTTTCACAGATGCATCTAATGGTCAAACATAAAATCCCAATCGGTTCATATTTATTATGCGCGACAACCTAGAAATTGATACCTTTTTCGAGTGATAATCCTAAAAATTGTTCTTCCGTACGTCCTGTCTTAGTGAAGGCGAATGAACAATACTTTTTAACGAACTAATGCTTAATTGTTAGTTGATTTAAATAAAATATTAAGTGACTTAGTAAATGATAAAAGTAAATTTCAAATGATGTAGATAGTAGAACTTATGGTCAAACGAACAAATGAAAATCCGAATAATTAAACAAGGCACTCAAATGCTGTATGCTCCAATAATACAGACATATTTTTATTTTTTATTTATTGATATTAGTGTTAGATGAATAAATAAGAGCAAAAATGTCAGCTAGCAATATATTACCTATCCCAAATATTAGTTTAACCGTGAAAAACAGAATTATTATATGTCAATTTGTACTGGCAAAACAATGATTACTGATTAATCGTGCACACTTTATCTGCAGTACTTAAACTAATGAGATATAAGCTAAAGAAGGATAATTAATTGATGAATAATTAAAATCAATAGGAAGTATAATTATAGTAATAATGAAAATAAAAATAATTTAAATGCCAATTACGACATTAACACGTGTTTGATTTACGGATGTACAGTGTATATCAGTGGTGACTGCATATTTCGTGCTTACAGAACGTCACATTCATGTCATTTGCAGTGTCTTCGAGTTAGAACCAATAAGAACTCTGCTGCATATCAGCTGATCACAAATGCAACCTACATGTTATATATTGTACTAGCTGCATTCTGCAGGTTACCTGTACAGTGGACTGGTAGCATAATTCGACAGGTCTCTCAAACTCTGGCGCATAAGACAACATTGTTACTGTATTATGGTTTGTATATCAAGTGCAGTATATTATACATTGCGATGAATGTTAAAGGAAACTTCATGGGAATTGCTGAAATCATATTTTATTTGTTTTCATATATATCCTGCAACAGAAAAAACAATTAGTGAATTAATCGCTTTCAGCTAGAATGGAAAGTAACACCCTCCAGTTAAACATGTACGCTAGAGTAATTTATGAAAACTTTTCTAGTGTAACAATTGTTCCAATTGATGACGCCTACGTCCCTGGTCTTTATGATGATCCGTACCTTGTAGAGCGGCGGCCACGCATCACTGATGGAGTACTAAGCTGCTTGGGAATATATATTATCAAATATACTTACATTAACGGCACTAGCAAGCTTAAAAAAGAAAGAAACGAGGATGTTGTTTTTATTCAATTTAGTTGCTGCACACTTGGTGTCTCAAACTACTCAACTAATTCTTGTCAGTAGAAATCCAGTGTGTGACAAAACTTACCGTGGTGAGTTTATGAAACAGAAATTTGACAGTACTGCAGCATTGCATTTGCTTACGACAAATTGCTTTCAGTCAGGTTCAAGTTATGCAATAATATTTATCATGCTAGGTATGACATGCGATAGGCTTCTTGCAACAGTAAAACCGGTCCAACATCCACAGATAGTGACAAAAAAAATGGTGTTGTCCGTGTCTGCTTTCTCTTTCTTGTTGTGGTCTATGGAATTATATTCCATGAAATTCGTCGGCATCATCAATTTACTTTATTGACAAACCAACAAGTTCGTTGAATTGTCAAAGACACAGTTACAACGCTTTTAATAGTTGGCACTATTGCCGTTTGTTGGTTACCATATTTACCACGTTTACTGTGGTATTTTATTCGAACAAGTCTTCTGATATGCCTCCTTCCGTGTACAAGACTGTTCTTCAGTGGAGAAGCGGTACCTTTGCTCTTGTTTGCGGATCCTGTCATTTGCATTTGTCGCAATAAAAATATTAGACATATGCCTTTAAAAGTTCTTGACCAAATTAGGATGCATATGTGCATGTCGATGTTGCAAGGACATCACGTGGTATCAAAAACAAGTCTTCAAACATCGCGTACTCATCCTACAAGTTTGACAGCAGTTACGCGGCATAGAAGTATTGATCAAGACATGAAACGTCAAAGCCAAGATACGACTCGGTGCTAAGAAGGAGTTCACATAATAGTTATTAGTGGGGAACACAACAAACTGATTTAATTTTATGTTAATTATAATTTATAGATTTTCAAATAAAAAGTTCAAGAAAAAATAGAACAAAGAAAATAGATTCTTCTTCATTGTGTTCAAACCATGTAAATATAAAGATTCTAAAGTAGACTGTCATTGAGTCGAAGGCCACACAAAAAAAGGCCGTACACTATAATGCATCACTGATTCAGAAAGTACGTAAAAGCTAATTTGATTTATAAGTGAGGATCTATTTTGAAAGATCCAACGATAAAAAAATAATAAAAGTAAATAGTATTTACCAGGAAGCGTGTGGTATGTAGACTTCTCCAAAAATATGTATGCTCTGTGTGGTGTACAGCGAAATGAAGCACACTAATCCCAGAATTCTAAGTATACATAAAATATATTTAAACCTTCTGGAAATCTTTGTTTAGTTGCTAGATGATTATGTATAATCCTGCATTGAAACTTGAAACTTTCGTATTAATCATGAATTAACCCTTTGATAGCCATAATTATTTTTTCAGCGCAGCACAACGAAAGTTGGCACAGACGTAGAATTTCACATTGTAAGCAATTTTTGTTATTGTGATAACCCCAAATTATTCAAAATGGCCGCTTAATCCAAGATTATCCCCAAAAATTGCGCGTTTTCACAAAAGTCTTCTAAATCTAATATCTACAACATATCTAAAGGTTAAAAAGGCACACAATGTAAAAACAAGTACTGCTGAACAGTTTTCGCCATCCCAAAATTATTCAAAATGGCTGCTGAAACAAAGATGGCCGCCAAAAATTGCGCGTTTTCACAAACGGTATCTAAATCTGATATTTGCACAATTTCTAAAGGTTAAAAAGGCACACAATGTAAAAACAAGTACCGCTGAACAGTTTTCGCCATCCCAAAATTACTCAAAATGGCTGCTGAAACCAAGATGGCCGCCAAAAATTGTGCGTTTTCACAAACAACATTTAAGTCTGATATCTACAGCATGTCTAAAGGTTAAAAAGGCACACAATACTTTTTTCCATCCCAAAATTATTTAATATAGCCGCTGAAATCAAGATGGTCACCAAAAAGTGCATGTTTTCACAAATGGTATCTAAGTATAATATCTACAGTATATGTAAAGGGTAAGGAGGCACACAATGTAAAAA